>JAFVLL020013818.1:0-26455 GCA_021397915.2 Tor tambroides | reverse complement strand
AAAAATGTATGGACGTGATAACGTGGAAAATATATGGACACGTGATCACATGTGGAAAACGTGATCACGTGCAAAAAATGTATGGACATGTGATAACATGTGGAAAATATATGGACACATGTGATCACATGTGGAAAACATGTGATCACATGTGCAAAACATGTGAAATTCATGTGGTTTTTCTGTAAGGGAAGGAACACAAAAAGGACAAAATACCCCACCCAGAGGCGAACATTAATACTGCAAATGACTCGGTACTGACAACACTTACATTTCACATGAATATCTTAAACTAAACACAACACAATACACAAGATTTTACTTGCATAATAGGGAAAGATAGGAGAAGAAGCCCCGCTTGAGAACAATGTTCATAAACTGATAAAATATAGATGTCTTTCCTCAGATAAAACTGTTCAAATGCGATTACTCTCACAAGGTCAACGTGAATTAGAAGTGAGTTTTGTAACCATGTAGTCAAGAGAAAAATTAAAGGTTGGGGGTCATCTTACAAGGATATTTTTTTGCTTCATATAACCAACCTAACTGTAGTTAACGTCCAGCTTAGCGTTTCTGTGTCGTATGGCCAGTCAGGCATGCGACTGGACGCTCCTGTAGATCGTTTCACTGTATTTATACCAGATGGTAGATGGCGCTGGTATACCTTTTTATAAAGTCATAATTAGAGAAAAAAATCATCTGTTTGGCTGTCTGTGTGGGGTACATTTTTTCATAATGTCTTAATAAAATGCAAAAATGCATAAAATTTTCTGGTGGAAAATATCATGACAATTAAAGCTTCAATAAGACAACTGACTCATCTGAAGTCACCTCAAATGTTGACTGAATGAAAAGTAGAAAGATGAACAACGAATCAGTTTAAATCTCATGTTTACTGAATTGCACAAATACTAAGTTAAACAGGCAAGATTTAGTCATTAGATCAAATAATAAACAAAGAAAATATATTGAAAACCTAGATAAGCACGCTGTCTCACAAATCCACATGATAAAACAGAAACTGCACTAAGAATGCTAAATACAAAAAGAAGATGGTAATGTTATTTTACAGGAGAAAAAAATTGGCCTTGCATTTAACTAATAGATAATCACCAGTGTTGAGCAATAACTAGTTACTAGTAACTAGTTACAGTAATAATATTACTTTGTGCAGTAACTAGTACTAATTAATAAGATTTCAGTAATAATATTACAGTTAACATCCATAAAACAGCTAGTTATTTAGTTAGTTCTGATGCCTCAACCCCTACTGATTTGAAGTCCAACAATCCAATAATTCCTATTTCATAATTCTCACAACTCATGAACACATGTGACTGTGTTCATGAGTGACTGCGATCCAATATGGATTTTGGTCAAATAATGAGGCTGAAATATATTGTTAGTAACATTTCAGCAGAATTTTTTTGGATAAGAATTACAACTTCTGTGAGGCATGAAGGAAAATTAATGTAACTAGTAGTGTAACTAATTATTGTTGCCAGAAAGTAATAAATAATAATATTACTTTTGATAGGAGTGACTAGTAACGAGTAATACTGTAAATTACATTTTTTGAGTAACGAGCCCAACACTGATAATCACACCTTACTTTATTTACCCTAGTTAATTTGATTGTAATGATTATACATGATAGATAAGTGTATTAAAGTTTTATCTCAAATTTATTTTGAAAGCACTGTGATTTTGGTCAGAAACATGTTACACAATGTGCAAAGTTTATTGACCAATATATTTGTTTATTCCCAACCTAATCCACTAAACATGGTACATCTAACTCACTAACACAGGAACATTTATTCTGTGGTTTATTATCCTCACTCTTTTTTTCCACTGCTTAGTCTTGAGTGGGTTGTATTAACTGTCAAGTGCTAGTTTGTAGGTTCTGAGTATTAGCCACTGTTTCTATACTTATGCCAAACTGATTTAAAATTATCACGCAACATATACTTTACTGAGATACATACTTAACATTTAATGCTGTTCATTGAAGAGAATATAAAAAATAGCACACATAAAGGAGATGGTTTTATACAAATATTGGCATGACTCTGATATCTACAGGTGAAAAAACTGTGTGGTAAGCTGATAAAATTAAACATTTTTATGCACATCTCTTTTCCAATGTTGTACTGCAAGTCTGGGAGCCTTAAAAAGAAGAGGCAAGAGAGGTTGAAAAAGGCAGATTGTTTTTTGGTCAGAATCAAGCAGATAGTCAATGATAGAAAATGTTATTGAAGGGATAGTTCAGCCCAAAATAAAATTCTGTCATCATTTACTCACTCCCAGTTTGTTATAACCTGTAAGAGACGAGTTTATTTCTTCTGTTGAACACAAAAGAAGATATTTATAAGAATGTTCATAACCAGTTCCTGGTAGCCATTGATGTCCACAACATGAGAAAAAAAAAATTCAAAATATGTTCTTTTGTGTTCAACAGAAATATTAATTTATACAGCTTTTACAACATGAGGGTGAGTAAATGATGACGAAAATGTCATTTTTCAACTATCCTTTTAATGCTTAACATTTTCAGCTATCTCTTTAATGCTTATCAATCAAATATTCAGAATTATGTCTGTGCGTGAATATATAAACACATAATACCTCTTTTATAACCATAAGCCCTTAGAAACGTCTTCATTGTCCAGTTTCTGTGGCTTTTCTGTTAAAATGAAAAGAAACACACATGGTCACAACCTCATCCAATTTTGGATTTAATATGTAACTATTAATGCTTCATTTAGGCTAATTTTTTAACATTATTAGCTACTAGGGGTGTGGCGAGACACTTAGTTAACGAGACAAGACGAAACACGAGATTGGGTGTACGAAAACGAGACGAGACGAGATTTTTACACAGTATTTTTCAGAAATCCTCAAATACCAAATACATGACTACAAAAATAGTCTGCAGGTACATTTTGAAAATTAATCATCTTGTAATGAATGTCATTTCAGTGTGTATGAATTATCATATGCAGTAAAAGGTTTTGTTTTGCCACAAACTCAACTGACTGGCTTCTCTTCTGTATTTCACGAGTCTCTTCAGACCATAGAACTGTACATGAATTATGAGCTTCTAGAACTTCTGACCACCTGAACTCCTTTCTACAAATTGAGCATAGACATAAAAACAGTATAAATGACAAAAATAAATAACACATTTTTTTTAAATAATAGGCCTAAGTGAAACCATAATCAAAGCAGCCTACTCTCTCAATATTCAAAGTGCAAACAGAGATCACATTTTTTCAAGCATGATAGAGTGTTAAGAGATGGATACAATCACACAGCCTGAGCCCAGCCCAAGTTGGTTTTGATATTGGTAGATATTGTATGTAGGCTAGCCTAATTTGAGGGAGCATCAGGGAGCCGCTCTCAAAATGCACGGCACTGAAATCGCTTTTGAATGCGCTCTCGCATTTTACTTTCGTTTTCGAATTCACAGTCGAGCAGTGAATTCTACGCGATAAGAATAAAAAGACAGTTTTGAATGGGGAAAAAAATCCAATGCTCATTATGGCTGCTCTATCCAAGTAAAGTTCTCTGCAGGTTAAGGCTAGAAGGGAGACAGTTGTGTCTACTGGGCATGCGCACATCAATATAGGGTAATTTTTGTCACACTGTACAACAATCATTACTATTTTTGCATTATTGTAAGGGGTAGGTTTAAGGCTGGGGTAGGTGTAGACATTAATAAAACACAATCTAATAGGTAGAAAATTAAATTTCTTTGTTTGTTTCTGGTCGGAACTGTATCCCTTCTAGCCACAGCCATCTCTGCATGAAAGTAATGGGAGTTACCAGATCAATGGGCGAGGCCAATACAGAGGGGCGTTTTCGACCATGTTACCTGATTGACTGATGTTATGGTGACAGGTAGGTTTTGGGGGTGGGGTCAAGTAAGGGGATCATTTTCATTGCGTGATTTAGAAACACCCAGCAAAAGTCCCACAAGCCCCACAAAGTCAGAAAGGCCCACTTTCGCTCTGCAGAGACCGAAGGAAGCCCCGCTTTCTGAATAAAAGAGCCAATCGCTAATCTGTAGTTATTGCATCAGGTGATTATGTGTTTAAATTCTGCATGAATATTCCCAAACACTATGGCAGTGCGATCTCTGTCTGAGCTTTGTGATTGTTGTCACATTTCTAAAAAATTCTAAAACAGATTTTTGTAGGCCTGTTAATGTAAAAATGGATGATAAATATGTCTTTCGAATGGATTTAAATAGCTAGTCCTTTGAATGTCTTGTTCATCATATTTATTTTCATATAAAAGTAACAGAACTGAAATTATATCATAGGGTATATGTCGAACATCACCTGACCAAACCCGGAAAACAGGTCTCATCACTTCCACTTGTCGGAGAACGTGTTAATAGTCGTTTTAAGGAATGGTGATATCTATGGACTTAAGATAATCAGTTAAACTAGCTAGCTGTTTTTATTGTTGAAGTTTTATTTGATTTTTTATATCTAAATGTTAGTGAAAAGAATAAAAATAAACTTTTGTATATGAAGGAAATTGCTCTGCATTTAACTTATCCAAGTGCACACACACAGTAGTGAACACACACACACACCGTAGTGAACACACACACACCATGAACAGTGTGGTGCCCGGGGGAACAGTTGGGTCACCTCAGTTGTGGTATTGAAGGTGGAAGAGAGCACCCAACCTACAATCCCTACAGTGAACACCTACAGTAGGTACCGAGACGCGAACATGCAACCTTTGGGTTACAAGTCCGACTCTCTAACCATTAGGCTATGACCGCCTCCACATATGTGATGGACATTGGTTATGATCATCTTTGGTATCTACTTTGAAGGCATCTTGAGTAAAACATCTTCATATTTACTGAAGGGTATACAAAACGTGTGAACTGGAAGCAACGGGCGATATCGCGAGACAGCTTTTCACCTCGACGAGAAATCTTGCCACATTTTAATATTGCGAATTCGTGGTATGAGATCTCGTCGTCACACCCCCCTATAAAGTAGGCTACATACGCTTTTCTCCACTGTGATCTGGACATTTCATCTTTTCTTTGTTTTCACGGTATATTTCAGTAATCTTCTCCAGCAGTTGGTTTACTTGAGTCTGATCATTGACATCCTTGTTATTCAGTGCATGGAATCTTCTTCCATACATGTTTACAAGACGTTCGAGGTCTGGATTCTCCTTGATGTATTCTTCAATACCTTTGTTTTCTAGATCATCCTTTCCAGAGAAAACAATCATTGTGCGTTTTCTTGATTTGTCAAGACACGCATGTATGCGATCTGTCATTTTGAAGGTTTCCACGGTAACTTGTCTCACTCTGATTACAATCATAATGACATGTGGCCTTAGAGTGGCACATGACAAAGGCAGAGAGATTGAATCATTCATTTCTGTGTCTTCCTTAATGCCAGGAGAATCAATCAACTTTAAATGAATCCCAGACCTTCTGGTTGTATAAATGGGTGATTTGCTGCTTTTAGTATCATTATCATTTCCTAAAAGTGTGTTGATGGTTGAGGTCTTTCCTACCCCAGCCATTCCCAGGACAACAACTCTGACTTCTTCATTTGGCTTGTCCAGTGGTTCTGTAGCATCTTTCTTGTGCCTCTTCTTATGTGCACCTGAATGTCCTATTGTTTCATCAGATGTGATTTGATCTTGTTCTGGTTTTCTAATCATTTTTTCATCTTGCTTTTCACTCTGGGAGCTTGCCATAGAAGTTTCTTTTAGATCCTTTAACAACTTGTTCAGTTTCTTCACAGATAAGCTATCTTTGTTGTTCCAGGTGTGCACTCGATTTCCACAGCACTGAATAATGCTCTTCAATGCTCCCTCTTCTTCCGTAATAAACTGATCAAAGGATTTTGACTCAAGGTTATCATTGTATGAGAACAGAATTGTAGTATGATTAAAAAATTCTTCTCCTAGGACTTTACGTAATTGTGAAATCATATGAACCTCTTTTGCTGTATAGGAACCGATAGGGATGACCAGGAGAAAAGAATAATGCCCATTAAGCGATGCAGTGGCTGCCTTTATTTGTGATGCGACCTCATCATCAGAGATTTTAGTACAGTGCCATCCAGGAGTGTCCACAACTGTGACTTCCATTCCATTAATTGTCACTGTTTCAGTCTGGTTTGATACTGTGACTGACTGAGTGGATGCATAAGATCTGAAAACCTTTTTACCAAGTATGGTGTTTCCTGCAGCACTTTTACCAGACCCTGTCGTACCAAGCAGGACAACCTGCAATTTATCTTGGGCTTCCATTATCAAGGTAGTCTGTCACACTGTCCAGAAAGCAAATATATGTCCTATAGAAAGAAAGCGTAATACAGATTAGTGTCCGATTAATTATGTGGAATAAAAAGTATTTGCAACAATCATTTGTTCTGGTGAATGTGATTGTAGACTGTCACTCCGCTTGTCTTTATTTACATGTTCCAGTCAGACTGTCAGTCTGTGCATTAGTAGTGGGGATCCTTTAGCGCCTATTTTTAGCCACTTGACATCTTTTTGCCAGTAGGAGGTGACAAGTGACTAAAACAAGTGTATGTTTGAAATATAACTTTCAACACCAATGACTTCTAAGAAGGCTTCTGCTTCTTTCCCACACTCCCCTAAAACATCTGTTCTAGGAGTAGGCCAGTAATATATTATCTGAGAAATAAAGTCAGAATTGTGAGACATAAACGTGCAATTCTGAGAAATAAATTCAGAATTTTGAGATATAAATTCAAAATCTTGAGAAATAAAGTTACAATTCTGAGAAGTAAAGTCAGAATTGCGAGACTGCATCTACCTTCTTTTACATTTTTATTCAGTGGTGGAAACAGGCTTTGGAACATTGCGAAAATTAGTAAAAAAAAAAAAAAAAAAAAAACTGGAATGTTATCTGGTAAAATATCTCTACCCCGTCAGAGATAAAAAGTTGATCTATTATCTAATACCACTAGTGTGTGCATGTCACAGATTGCTGCAGTGAGCCTGATAAATGTCTGGCAAAAGGCCAAAACTGTTAAAGTTCACTCATTCAACATGTATTTGGCTGGACACTTGTTTGAGCCTGAGATATGAATGTTGTGTAAATAAAAACTCTCTTAACTCTTAATCTTCAGATTAAGAATGTGCATGCAGTTTCAAATGTTCACCAGCGATTGTCTTAGTAGTAGTGCATGTTGAGCTCCAACATCAGGCATCAGACAGCTAACAATGAGAAACACATATTTTAAAGGGATAGTTCATCCCCAAAAATAAAAATTCTGTCATCATTTACTTACCTTCAAGTTGTTCCAAACCTGTAAGAGTTTCTTTCTTCTGCTGAACACAAAAGAAGATATTTTGAAGAATGTGAGTTACCAATAAGTAACCAAGGACATTCAATAGTATTTGCATTTTTTGTGAACTATGCCTTTAACACTTTAAATGCCCCCAACAACCGATTTAGTAAAGCATATACTGTAATCTGCAATTAAATACTTAGGATTTATATGTTAAATAAAAAATTAATGTGTTATATGCTCATGAGGTTGTAATCCATACCGTAATACAACTGTAAATGTAAACTGTAAATTACATCTTTAATTATTGCATAATCTAACTATGAAAAATGTTAGATTTCTACTGACTGTACTATAAATGTTTTGTTCCTTTTTAAAAGCAGTTTTCTATATACCCTTTACACCTACAGTTCTAATAGATAGATAGATAGATGACAGTCATGATGTTTAAAATACTATAACAATGTGTCTAATGCTATATTAAAAATATTCTATATAATGTCTAAAATCTTAGGTTTATTACATGCATTGCGATAACTTCTAAAATCCATATTAGTCATCTGATTTCTTTTTGTAAGTGAGTGCCATAAACACTTACCTTCAGAATGCAGATCTCCTTTTGAATCACTTCCTCTCATCTCCCTTCCTAAATAGTTCAAGTAAAAGCTTATCCAATCATAAAACTTGTGTGCAAAAGAGGTTGGACTTAGGTAATTATTAAAAACAGAAGGCAATAAACAGAACTCTATATTGATGGCTTCAACAAACCCACTGCCATCTGATCTTCTGAAATCCTTGGAGGAGCAACACAACCAGGAGAGAATCATTAACAGCACTACAATGAGTAAGTTCTTTATCAATCCACTGTCTTACTAACAACTGTATTTAATTCTTGTTGGTATTAGTTCAACTGATCAAATATTTGTTAACAAATACTTCTTAAAATGTCAACAGATCAGGACATACGCATAGTTTTGGTTGGTAAAACAGGAGTTGGCAAGAGTGCTACAGGAAATACCATTCTCGGTGAAAGGATATTTGCGTCAGAGCCAAGAGCTACATCAATCACTAAACAGTGTGAATTTGCATCCCGGATGATAAACAGAAGGCAGATTTGTGTTGTGGACACTCCTGGTCTGTATGACACACAACTGTCCAATGAAGAAGTCATAAATGAGGCTGTGAATTGTATCAGACTTGCAGCTCCAGGTCCTCACATCTTTCTTCTTGTAATTGCCATTGGGCGCTTCACTAAAGAAGAGAGAAACACTGTTGAATTGATTTACACAGCCTTTGGCCGAGAAGTTCACAGACACATGATGGTCTTGTTCACCAGGGCAGATGATCTTGAAGAAAGAGGAATTGAAGATTACATTGCGGAGGCACCAGAGCTAAAAGAAGTGATAAATGCATGCACAGGGAAATACCATACATTCAACAATAGACAGATGTCAAACCGTACACAAGCTGATGAGCTCATAAGTAAGATTGTAGCCATGATAAAACAGAATCATAACAGCTACTACACCCATCAGATGTTTAAAATGGCAAATGAACTCAACAGTGCTAGGAGATCCATGAAGGAAAAGGATAAAATTATTGCTGACCTAAAAAAGGAAATAAGAGCACTACAAAAACAAACAGACAAGTCATCTTGCAGCATACTATAGCATACTTGAGTATGTGATGTCAGCATCTCATAAAATGTATAAATGGGGCACTACAAAATGCACAAGTCAGAAGAGAAACATTAAATCAATGTTATATTCTAACAGTTCTAACATGTTTTTAATCTTTTTGTTTTTTCTTTTTGATTTTTTTAAACATATATGTATACTTTATTTATTCTTTTAATTACCTGACTGAAAATGTACAGATAATCTGCTTAATTCACTCAGAATTTGGTTGGGGTTAGAAGTTTAGAGACTCTGTATTATTGCTGTATTGTTAGTTTTTAACACACTAACCACCGTCGTTTTATGTAAGTTAGTCTTGGCATTTTTAATTTTGTTATCTCAAATTAGATTTATTATTATTATTATTATTATTATCATTATTATTATTTGCCTACTACTACTTCCAACACCACTACATTCATACTTTTCATTAGTGTGGCTAGAAAATAAAAAAAAATAAAGTCACTGATTTATAGTTGAATCTTTTGTGACTCTTTTTGCAGTTTTTCATTACAATCCACCTTTATAGTTCTTCCTTTAACTGCACTTGCACATACATGCATATGCACATATAAACTGTATATACAGAATGTATGTATGTACCTCTGATGAATTTTTCACAGTTATGCAACTGAACTGAATCAATACTGAACTGACTTGAGCTTTATAATGACACTATTGACTTGTTAGAGCTGCTTTACAGTAGAATTTGCATTTGGTACTATTGTAAAGCTGCTGTGAAACAACTTAAATGGTATAAATGATATTAGAAACACAGCTGACTTTATGACTTGGCTTGTATACAAGTGTGTGTGTGTGTGTGTGTGTGTGTGTGTGTGTACAGTACACACACACACACTCATGTTGGGTTTCCATGTTTTATGGGGACATTCCATAGGTGTAATGGTTTTTATACTGTACAAACTATATTTTCTGTCGCCCTACACCAACCCACAGGAATCTTTTTGCATTTTCATTTTGTGTGATTTATAAGTTTGTTTCCTCATGGGGACTAAAAAAATGTCCCCATATGGTCAAGGATTTTGGATATTGCCATCTTTGTGGGGACATTTTGTCCCATAACGTAGGGTTTACCAGGACCACACACACACACACACACACACACACACATATACAAACAAATTAATCATATATATACACTGTAGACAGAAATGCAAGGGGGTAAAAATATTTTCTTTCTCAAAACACTGAGTTTTGATTTGTAAAAGAACAAATAATGCTAAAGTGTTTTCACACATGATCACTGCAGGTGTAGGTCATCAGTAAATGAGTGTGGCATTTAAATGGCTTAAGTGTTTCCCAGATGTTTTGCAGACTTGGTTTAAAGAAATAGATATATGAGTGAATGGTTTCACTGAGTGGGCCTCAAGTACCACTTTTAGTGTCTAAGCAATTAAAAAAAAAAAATGTATTAGTAAGTACTATAATAGCCAAATATACTGTGAAATATAGCTAAATGATTTTTTGAATATAATACACAGTTTTGAGTGGCTTAATGCTTTTATGAATCACATGCAATAATACAAACATAATAAAAGACACTAATGTTGTATAAATAATACAAATATATATATATATATATATATATATATATATTTTTTTTTTTTTTTATTGATTGATAATTTTGCTTAGGACATTAAGTAATCCGGAACTGTTACAGAATGTATCAGCCATATTTTAGTGAATCACAAAAGCCTTCAAAATAGGAAAGATTTTACCAGCTGAAGCAGAATAAAATTTGGTACAACCTGTGTGACTATTTTGTTCAATTTGCGTGACTGTAATAAATTGAAAGGGCTATAAAATATATGGTTACATTGTATAAGGAATTATGATCCGCACTCACTCCTCATGAGTCCGGATCATAATTCCTTATACAAAGTAACTTAATAGATTGACCACCAAAATAATAAAAAGATCAAGTAACGGAGGAGCGCGGTGCAAACGACGTTGATGACCTATAAAATATGTGGACCGTGATATGATATGCATGCATTGAAAAATAAACATTAACCAATATATATATATATATATATATACAGTATCTCACAAAAGTGAGTACACCCCTCACATTTCAGCAACAATTTTAGTATGTCTTTTCAAGGGACATGAAACTTGGATATATTTTAGAGTAGCCAATGTGCAACTTGTCTAGAAGTACACATTTACTGTCCTTTAAATATAACTTAACATATAGCCATTATTATCCAAATAACTGATAACAAAAATGAGTACACCCTAAGTGAACATGTCAAAACTGTGTCCAAAGTGTCAACATTTCGTAGGGGCACCACTGTTATCTAGCACTGCCTTAATCCTCCTGGACATGGAGTTCACCAGAGCTGCACAGGTTGTTGCTGGCATCCTCTTCCACTCCTCCATAATGACATCACGGAGCTGCTGGATGTTAGACACATGGCGCTTCTCCACCTTCCGCTTGAGGATGCCCATATGTGCTCAATAGGACTGTGGTCTGGGAGACATACTTGGCCACTCCATCACCTTCAGCTTCATCAGCAAGGCAGTTGTCATCTTGGCGGTGTGTTTGGGGTCAAGTATTATGTTGGAAAATCCGGCTCGCCCAGTTTCTGAAGGAGGGCATCATGTTCTGTCAGAATGCCATGGTACATGTTGGAATCCATGTTTCAATGAACCGCAGCCCTCAGTACCAGCAGCACCTGTGCAGCCCCAGTCCATGATGCTACCACCACCATGCTGACCAGGTGCAGACACAATTTTCTTGGTACTCCTCACCAGGGCGTCGCCACACATGCTGGACACCATCTGAGCCAAACAAGTTTATCTTAGTCTCATCAGACCACAGGACATGGTTCTAGTAATTCATGATCTTGGACAGGTTGTCTTCAGCAAACTGTTTGCGGGCTTTCTTGTGAGCCAGCTTCAGAAGAGGCTTCTTTCTGGGACGATGACCATGCAAATTAACTTGTTGTGGTATGCAGCGTATGGTCTGAGCACTGACAAGCTGACCTTCCGCTTCTGCACCCTCTAAACCAATGCTGGCAGCACTCATGCATCTGTTTTTTGAAGCCAGCTTCTGCACCTAACGCACAGCACGAGGACCTAACTTCCTTTGATCGACCCTTGCGAGGCCTGTTCCGAGTGAAACCCATCTTGGAAAACCTCTGTATGACACTGGTTACTGTACTCTGACTCAGTTTTAGGGTGTTACTGATCTTTTTATAGCCTAGGCCATCTTTATGGAGATCAACAATTCTAATTCTCAAATCCTCAGAGAGTTCTGTGCCATGAGGTACCATGTTGAACATCCAGTGGTCATTATGAGAGAATTGTACTCAAAGTACCAAATTTTAACTGCTCTAATACAAGATGCACAAATTTGTATGGTCCTGTCAAGCAGACAAAAACATGAACATGATGAATAGGACAGGTGGCTTTGCATGATTAAACGAAGTATAGCTGTTATCACTTCGGGTGTATTCACTTTTGTTGCCAGATTTTTTGACAATAATGGCCGTATGTTGAGTTATTTTCAGAAGACAGTAAATCTTCACTGCTATACAAGTTGCACATTGACTACTGACTAATATATCCAAGTTTCATTTCTATAGAATTGTCCCTTGAGAAGATATACTAAAATGGTTGCTGAAATGTGAGGGGTGTACTCACTTTTGTGAGCTACTGTATATATATATATATATATATATATATATATATATATATATATATAGTCTGCATGTTTGGTATCATGTATTGATAATAATACATGATACTGAACACGCTGACTGGAAGTCATTTACATTTGTGCTTGGAACAACTGATAAGAAAGTGTTCCAGGAACTCAAAGACAAAAAAGGATATATTTTCTGCATGGCTGGTGAATCTGGATCAGCACTGTCCAAAAGATGTGAAATTACAGCATTAAACTGTAGAGACACAGACATAGAAAATCTGATAGTCACTTGGCAATACAGCTAAGATCTGGGTATCATCTTCATATGTGCACTCTCAGTGCAAAAAGCTGTCACTGGGGTGGTACCTTTTCAAATGGTAAACCTTTGTACCTTATTTACCCTGAAAGGGTGCATATTTTATTGGTGTTCACCTGTAATCTGACTGATATTTTCCTGCGTGACTGCACTAAATGTGAGGGACCATATAAGATATGAAGCATGATATAAATATCAAATACACCATCCAATAAAAACGAATGAAACCATTAACCAATAAACATCTGTGTTATCAAGACATAATACCAAACGTATCAGTAGACTGAAAAAAAAAACCCACTTGTCAAACATTCTCGCAAATTTGCGGCTCACTCAGACAAATTATAGTGCAACCTGATTATTTGTAATGATTTGTTTCAGTCATGCTGAGTGGAAATGAAACCCAAAATTCAAAACAGAAAAAAGGATATTGTAAGCTAATTCGTAATTAAATGTGACAGAACAATAAACATTAACACAGCCATTTTCAACACAGGCATAAGATTAAGAACTATAATGTGCTCATGTTGTGAATTATTTTAATGAATGTGGTTAACCATTTAAGAAAAAAAATTGCCTGTCGGCATATAGTTTAAATGCCTTACTTTACAATAAACTGTACTTCTTTGTAGCCTGCCGTTTTTCTTATTTATTCTTTTATTCCCCTAAATCCCTTTATATTCTTTAATTCTTTAATCCGTTAAAATATGAAAAAAACTGAACATTAGCCAACTCTTTAAAAAGCCATTAACTTCCTAATTTGTAGTTAATTTGTTTGGCAAAGTGATACCATAAATATTTTGATTAAGATAACACAAGTAACTTATCTCCACACTCAGAAATAAAAGTACGAAAGCTGTCACTGGGGCAGTACCTTTCCAAAAGGTACACTTTTGTACCTATTAGGTTCAAATATGTACACTTTAAATACTAATATGTACCTTTAAGGTACCAAAATGGACCCTTTAGGTACAAACATGTACCTTATGAAAAGGTACCGCCCCAGTGACAGCTTTTGTACCTTTATTTCTGAGCGTGCATGCACCACTCATAATGAGTAATGAATGTGGAAGTTTTCTTATAATACCTTATTCAACACTTACTCAACAGCGTAATCTATGTCCAAAGTGTCATCATCATTTAATGAGTTGGCATACAAGATACAAACAGGTGTGGTGGAGAGCCGCAGTTCTGCAGAGTTCAGCTCCAACCCTGAAAAAAAATACCCTCACCTATAGCCTTAGTGATCCTGAAGACATTGATGAGCTCGTTCAGGTGTGGTTGACTAGGGTTGGAGCTGAACTCTGCAGGACTGTGGCTCTCTAGGACCTGCTCTATGGGATTCACAAGAAATAAATATACCTATCACTTAAAAATTAAAGTAATAAACATTAATTTACATTGGTTATTAAATAGACAACAGATCACTAATAAGATTCAGATCAGACTCACAAATAAATAATCAATCCACGGAAAAAGAACAATGTCTTTTGTACAAGTCCAATTCATTCATTTAAACAATGAGTAAACTGAGTGTACTTAAGATTCATTTTATGGGGTGAAAAGACTTGATTAAAAACAGAAAACCTACCCAGCACCTGGGTAAGAAAATATTAAAAATAACCCAATAAAATGCCCCAACATGCCGAACCCAGTATTTGGGTTAAAATATGCCAGCATTTTTTAGAGTGTAGTAATTTTAAACCATAAAAAAGCAACCCAGCGTGCTGGGTCAAACATTTAACTCAGCCCTACTGCGTCAAAAGTTCTTTAAAATGAATTGAATGGCAGTGAAGCAAATGACAGTAGTGCAGTACGTTACATTATTGAGCTGTTTTTATTTTTTAGGGTTAAGAATGGGGTTAAGAATGAAATACCACTAGTGTGTGCATGTCACAGTTTACTGTGAGCCTGACAAATGTTTGGCAAAAAGCCAAAACTGTTCACTCATTAAACATATATACTGTATGTCTTATCAATACTCCAGACACTTGTTTAGCCAATCACCTGAGATATAAATGTTGTGTAGGCTAACTATTAACTTTGGATCTTCAGATTAAGAATATACGTGCTGTTCCAAACGTTCACCAGCAGCTGTCCTAGTTGTGCATGTTGAGCTCCTACATCAGTCACTGATGAATGCTGCATACATATATTTATATGTTGTATGCATAAATCAATCAACAAATGTGTGATGTGCTCATGAGGTTGTAATCCATACTGTAATATAACTGTAAACATAAACTGTAAATTACATCTTTCATTAATGTAGAATCTCACTACAATAAAAGCTGTCTACACTGTAAAAAAAAAAAAGTTGAGCCAACTTAAAATTTTAAGGCAACAAACTTCAGCAGATTTTTGAGTTTTCTCAACTTGTTGTTTTAAGTTTATACAACAAAAAGTTGAGAATCTCCTACAGAAATAAGTTGAGAGAACTCAAAAATCTGCAAAAAGCTGGTTGCCTTAAAATTTTAAGTTGGCTCAACTTTTTTATTTTTTACAGTGTAGTCATCTACTGTTTGTAAATTTTTTGTTCCTTTTTACAAGCAGAGTGGTTGTCTATATAGCCCTTATATCTCTGATTTTTTTAAAAATGTGCCTTGATTAGATTTTTAAAGTTACATTTATGGACCTTTTTAAGCCTTTATTTAGACAGGATAGTAGAGCGCAGACAAGAAAGCATTGGGTGAAGAGGAGCGGGACCAGCAAAGGACAGAGATGTGAGCGCAGGTGCTCTGTATGTTGGCACAATAACCATGAGGCTATTGGTGCCAACCTCAATTAGCTATTTTATGTTAAATGACAGTCATGGTATTCAAAATTATGTAATATGAAATATTTTGTATATTGTAGGAAATTTTAGATTGATTACACGCATTGCGATAACTATTAAAATCAATATTAGTCAACTAGCTGATTTCTTCTTGTAAGTGATTGTCATAAACACTTGCCTTCAGAAAACAGATCTCCTTTTGAATCATTTCCCTTCCTGAATAGTTATAGTAAAAGGCTATCCAATGATAAAACTTGTGTTCAAAAGAGGCTGGGCTTAGGTAATTGTTTAAAACAGAAGTCGTATTCATTGCTTCAGCAAACTCACTGCCACCTGATCTTCTGAAATCCTTGAAGGAGCAACACAACCAGGAGAGAATCATTAACAGCAGTACAATGAGTAAGTTCTTTATCAATCCACTGTCTTATGACTACTAACAACTGTATTTAATTCTAGTTGATATTAGTTCAAATTAGCAAATGTTTGTTAATAAATGCTTCTTAAAATGTCAACAGATCAGGACATATGCATAGTTTTGGTTGGTAAAACAGGAGTTGGCAAGAGTGCAACAGGAAATACCATTCTCGGTGAAAGGATATTTGCGTCAGAAGCAAGAGCTATATTAGTCACTAAAAAGAGTTCATTTGCATCCCGGATGATAAAAAGAAGGCAGATTTGTGTTGTGGACACTCCTGGTCTGTATGACACACAACTGTCCAATGAAGAAGTCATAAATGAGGCTGTGAATTGCATCAAACTTGCAGCTCCAGGTCCTCATGTCTTTCTTCTTGTAATTGCCATTGGCCGCTTCACTAAACAAGAGAGAAACATCGCTGAATTGATTCAAACAGTCTTTGGCCAAGAAGTGCACAGACACATGATGGTCTTGTTCACCAGGGCAGACGATCTTGAAGAAAGGACAGTTGAAGATTACATTGCAGAGGCACCAGAGCTGAAACAAGTGATAAATGCATGCGGAGGGAAATACCATATATTCAACAATAGACAGATATCAAACCGTACACAAGCTGATGAGCTCATGGGCAAGATTATAGCCATTATAAAGCAGAATCATAACAGCTACTACACCCATAACATGTTTACAATGGTAAATGAACACAACAGTGCTAAGAGAACTATGAAGAAACAAGATGCTGACCAAAAGTCAGAAGTCAGAAGTGAGAACTCAGAAAGGGATTCGACTTGGCACATGGAGCTTCCAGTGCAGAAGAAAGTACAGACAAGAAGAAATAAAATATTAGCATTTCGTGAAGGAATGAGTAAGTCATCTTGCAGCATACTATAGCATACTTGAGTATGTGATGTCAGCAACTCATAACATGTATAAATGGGGCACTACATAATGCACAAGTCAGAAGAGGAACATTAAATGAATGTTATATTCTAACAGTTCATGTTTTATTAATAGTCATGTTTTTCTTTTTGATTTTTTAAAACATGTACACTTTATTTATTCATTAAATTATCTGAATACAGATGTACAGATAATCTGCTTAATTCACTAGGAATTTGGTTGGGGTTAGAAATTTGGCTCTGTATTATATTGTTAGATTTTAACACAGTAACCATATGTTTGTTTTGCCATTTTTTAATTTTAATTTTATCTGCGATTATATTTTAGCTTTTTATTTTAGATTTCCATTATTATTATTATTATTAATCTAATACCACCACCACTACATTCATGTGTTTTATTAGTGTGGCTAAAAAATAAAAAAAAATGAATGTCAATGTTTTATACTTGACTCTTTTGTGACTCTACAACACATTCTTATAGTTTTTCCTTTAACTGTTCTTATACATTTGCTGCAACCTCTTGCACATTTCTAAATATAATATTTTTAAAGACCCCCTCAAAAACTAAAAACATTAAACTCTGTTGCTTAAACATTAAACTACTGAAGAGATGAACCCTTTCAAGAAATCCAAACAATTAAAATTGTAGTAAAACACCCATTGTACTCTTATTTGAAACAATTAGAATTATTTGAAACAATACAATCATTAACTCTTGCTGCAATTTCTTTAGAGCAATCAGTAAATATTTTGAAACTTGAACCTCGGGACATAATACTCAACAGTTTACACTTACAGTAAGTGTACAATAAATTTGCATGTGAAACAACACAACATTTATTGTCCAATATTTCCTGAGTGTAAAGCAAATTTAGTGAAAAAAAAGTCTATTTTAAATGTACTAAAGCCTAACATACACTGTAAGAAAAAAAAATCTACAGTTTTTACAAAATAATTTTGGCAGCTGTGGTTACCAGAATAAATTTGTAAAAATAATAATTAAAAAAAAAAAAAACAGAAAAACTGTAAACACATTTACAGAGCAAACTGTAAATTTTACAGTATAAAACCTTTAACAACAACTACAATAATAATGCAGGTGGTAAAAGATAAAGCCACATTAAGACTAAAAGTTTGTCATGAGTAGCTTTTCCACAAACGTAGAGTCATTCACGCAAACACAAAACACCATCACGGTAACACACAAAACTTAAATAATGCAATAAACATTCATTAAACAACAGAAGATGTAACATAAAACCCTAATGTATGTAACTGAAAGCAAAAAAGAAGAAAAAAAAACTATTAAGAAACATGTTTATTTGAACAAAATACTTTCAAATGTGGAGAGCCACGCAGGGAATTCTGGGAAGTTTACATTCTTGATGTTGATTTGTGTTTTTTTACTTCTAAAAACTGTACAATTAACAGAAAATTACATGAAATATCTTTTACAGTTTTTCCCTGTATATAGTACGGGAACTTAACCTATTTAATTTTTCTTTTTCTTTTCTTTTTTTTTTACAAGATTTTACAGTTAAGACTAAGAGTTAAAATTACAGTCATTTTTACAGTGTAACCTTATTAGTACTGTCCGAGTAAAGCCAAGTACTGTAAAATATAGCTAAATAATTTTGTGAATATAATGCACAGTTTTGAGTAGCTTAATGCTTTTAACTGCTTTCAACTGCAATATAATAAAACATAATAAAAGCTCAAGATCAACTGCACAAGATACAGCAGCCATACTTGGGACATTTTGGCTTCACTTTTCTTCAGTGGAAGGACATGGAGACACGTCATCCATCTTTTTATTATAGCCTACAGGAGTGCAGGGATGATCGTTTTTATACAAGTCACTGATAAATCTTGACATTTGAAGGGTGTTTTGTTATGCATAATTAAAAATGAAACAAATAATTTATACAATATTTTCCATTAAAAGTGAGCATCTTTGAACAGAACATTTATTTATCTATTTATTTATTTAATGCAAGAATAAGCATAGGTGGTGTACAAACTCTTTAACACTAACTAGCTTAAGATGTTTCCTCAAGAACTATATCATTTGACAAATAATTGCATGTTTGTAATGCTAATGTTGTATGAATAACTAAAATTTGTGTTTGATTGATTAATTGATTGATTGACTGATTATGTCACTTAGGACATTAAGTAATCCAGAACTGCTACAGAATTTATCTGTCATGTTTTAGTAAGTCATGAAAGCCTTAGGACAGATTTTGCCAATTGAAGCAGAATACTTATATATGCAACAATATTCACATTGCAAGATATTTTGAACATGTCATTTGTTTTGCATTTATAAATATAAACATATTTTTGCTACTGACAGTTTGTCTCTTGCCTTCATTGACAGAACCTGTCTGACCTTTTGTTCAGTTTGCACGGCTCTACTACATTTATAGGATATACATGGATCATGATGTATGCATGCAATAAAAACTAAATTAAACCTTAACAACCAATAAAAATATATTATCAATACATGATACCAAACATGCTGACTGGAAGTTATTTTTATTTGTGCTTATTAGAAGTGATTAGAATTTGTTCCAGAACGTGAAAGACAAAAAATGATATATTTTCTGCATGGCTGGTGAATCTGGATCAGCACTGTCCAGCATTAAGCAGAATTAAATTGTTGAGACACAGACACAGAAAGTCTGGGTACTTGGCAAAAAAGTGAAGTAGATCTGGGTATCATATTTGTATGTGCACTCTCAGAAAAAAAAAAAGGTACAAAAGCTGTAAAACAACAACAACAACAAAGCGTAATCTATATCCAAAGCACCATCAACATTTTATGAGTTGGCATACAAGGTACAAACAGGTATGGTGAGAGAAGACCATCTTGAGGCACTCGGATGTAACAACTTTACATGAACTATATTTTTCATTTATTATCACTCTCTGACTTCATCTGTTGTGCAGCTGTGCAGAATGGTACACTCTTAAAAACAGAGGTGCTTCACGATGCCATAGAAGAACCGTTTTTGTCTAAATAGTTCCATAAAGAACCTTTAACACCTGAAGAACCTTTCTGTTTCACAAAAGGTTCTTTGTGGTGAAAGAAGGTTCTTCAGATTATAAAAAGGTAAGAAAGAGATGGTTCTTTAAAGAACCTTTGACTGAATGGTTCTTCTATGGCATCGCTGTGAAGAACCTTTGGAAGCACCTTTATTTTTAAGAGTGTAAACTGACATGGGTGTAGTTAAATAATGATACAATGTTGAAATAGCTCTGCATGATCACAATGACCAAAGGCTTTTAACATATTCACTTACTGGGTTGGTTGCTGAGAGTTTGGCTCCATTACCTACATACTGGAACATCTTTAATTGTGTCCTTATTTTAAAGCTTTTCCTTTTTTCTATCTCTGACTTGAATTTCCTGATTAGATAGTCATTTCTGTTTTCTAAAAAAAAAATAATAATAACTAAAAAACTAAATTAAATAAAATATGTTCTTATCTAAGCAGTTTGGTTTGCTGCTTTGTGGTACTCTAGTGTTTCTGTGTTTGTTTTGTTTTTTGGTATGCTAGATCCTTACCTCTATTCTGTGACAGAAACTGTGGATTTCACAAGTTTGCACTTACGTATAATCATACTGAGCAGATAGTAAGCATATCTGGCATGCTGTCTGAGTGGTGGGCTTTGAGCTCAGAATATAGCCCAAACCCAGAGAACTCCCCATATTCTCAATCTATAATTAGCAGAGAATAGGAGTTGGGGTGGAGGAGGGCTGCTAGAAAACTGTCGTCGGCTGTATATATACTTACTATCATGCTAATTAAGTTGATCATCTGAATGTGTTCCTCCTGAAATCTAATAAAACATAATTTAGCAGCAGTATCAGTCCATCCAGAGGACAACTTTTGTCCCTTTATCAGGAGGGTTAGCCACTGGAAGATTTACATTCCTTATGGTCCCAGACTGATGCCCACCACAGAGGCAGAGCCTGCAGCCATGTCAGTTCTGGTGCCAGAGCCTGACGCCATGTTCATCCCAGAGCCCAAACTAATCGCCAGGTCCATCCAGGAGATGAAATTAATGGGTTTTAGAGACCAGGACTTAATTCTCACTCTCCCACCCCTGAAATCGTTCCTCTTCTGCCAGTCTCAGACAGAATTTGCCCTGCCTCTTAGCTCCACCCCTTCCACAGTTCCCATGGGGCTTCATGGCTTCTTCGCTCCAGCTCCTGTCTGCTCCATCCTGCTAGTTCCACCCATCTCCCTGAGGAACAAGATGGACGAGTTGCTCCTGAGTGCAGAGAGCTGGCTTCAAGGAGATTTCCTGGATCCTCTGGTTCATGTACAAGGTTCATGTTTGTATGGACAGCAACAATAGATGTGACTCTGTTGTGCTATATTATTACTGTATTATTTTAATTACTAAATGTAATAATATCATTGCTATATTATTAGACTGAATCCAAGATTTTTAGATAATAGCATAATGAGAGATTTACAAGCAATTTTTAAAAGGCCAGTCATTTTTTCAATGAGCAAAACCAAATTAGGTAAAATATTCTCAATATAGAACAAGGGTTAAGAAAATAAAGCATTATAAAAATATTGATTCCCAGTCATCCAATAATTTGAGTAGAAAGTTGAAAGCGGAAAAAGAACAAAGAGCCAAAATAGAACAAGACCTTTTTATTTTGTTTATAGAACCATACAAACACTTTGCTACCTGTATATATTTAAATCGTGTTACATGGATGTGGATGTGGTTAGTCACTATGGCTTTGACCCAGCACAAAGAGCAGCAAGTACAAGTGAAGATTCAGCTGTCAGGATAAAAGGTTCACATTAGTCTCTCAACTCCAGGATTAAGCAAAGGGGTTGAAAGTGGTTGCAATTTGGATATCTATACAAGTTATTTTGGAGCAAACTGATAACTATCAACCTTATTTAATGGCCAACATTATTCCTGACAAGAAGTTACTCTGGCTGTTGTCTGCCAAAAGCAACTATTTTAAACCCCCCAAAGAAACTAGAAATTAAATCGACTCTCACTGTCTTTTTGTTTGTTACATTATAAGGCATTAATGCATACATATGTTGTCTACCAAACCAAGAGAGTCAGATGACTAAAAAAAAAATCCAAATGGAAATGGACATTTAAACCAGCCTTCATACCATCACACAGTGAGACATGACCATTGACCTGTTATTCTCAAAGTGCATACTGTTATTTATGTGCCTCTTTAAGTGGACATACTGAAACAAGCACATGACTCTCATCTGTTAGCAGATGCAGGTCCATTTCTTCTTGCTTTCCTGTGCTGTTATGACTCTTGCTGGGATATTGAAGCTCTCAGACCTGCACTGTAACACTAATTCGTTAACACTCTCCCTTCTCTGGCTCTTCAACCTCTGTGCCAGTGTCACAAAGATGCTGTCCACCAGGTCCCCTTTGCATCCTTTGGCTGAAGTAATATAAAAAGACATTCCGTGGACTTCAGCCAAATGTCGAGCCTGCTCAATTAGCACAGAAGCAGTCGTCGAAGTGACCAGATCGGCCTTGTTGCAAACGAGGGCGCGGGGTATATCCAGACCAAGAGAGTGCTGCCGGCACTCGTCCATCCACATGGGAAGATTGCAGAAACTAGTGGGGTTAGTGACATCGAAGACAAAGACTATTCCGTGCACATTACGATAGTAGTGCTGCACCATGCTTTTACGAAAACGCTCCTGACCAGCCGTGTCCCACAGCTGTACCTGAGGTGAGACAGAAAATGAAGAGATTTCAATTTTTGTACACATATACTGAAAACGTAACTCATGATCTTGTCATGCTGTACCATTTGAGCTACAGAAACGTTGAAAATTGAAGTCTCCATAGGGTTATATCTGCCTGACCTGAGGATATTTAAATGAAATTTATTAGGGTTTTTATTATATATACATAAATACTGCAAAGCATGTGGAAGCATGTGGTTAATTCATATCACAAGAGGAACATATGTGACCCTGGAGCACAAAACCAGTCTTAAGTCGCTGGGGTATATTTGTAGCAATAGCCAAAAATACATTGTATGGGTCAAAATGATTGATTTTTCTTTTATGCCAAAATCATTAGGATATTAAGTAAAGATCGTCATGATATTTTGTAAATTTCCTACTGTAAATATATCAAAACTTAATTTTTGATTCGTAATAGGCATTGCTAAGAATTTCATTTGGACAACTTTTTAAAGGCGTTTTTCTCAATATTTTGAGTTTTTTGCACCCTCAGATTCCAGATTTTCAAATAGCTGTATCTCAGCCAAATATTGTCCACACATCAATGGAAAGCTTATTTATTCAGCTTTCAGATGATGTATAAATCTCAAATTTGAAAAATTGACACTTATGACGTTTTGTGGTCCAGGGTCACATATATGCATGGAAACATGACAGTAAGATGTTCACAGAAGACCTAGACCAACAACACACTCATTGACTTTGCAGAAGCAGAAAATGGCAATGCACTGGTCAAGTCTAGACAACATATTCTTAAAAGGAGCATGACCTAATGTAAATGGTTTAAAGCAGCTTGTTTGTGCATAGGACTAGCGAAGTCTAACTCCTCATTTTGAAGCTCAAAAAATATCTCACATCACGGTGAAATCCCACGTTTTGCTCTTGTTCCTCAATGGAATTCACAAACAGTCTACCTACCACTTAAAAATTAAAGCAGAAGTAAAGAAAAATCTACGTCAGTTATTAAATAGACAACAGATCCGGTAAATCCAAATTGTTCAGTTCACGAATAAATCAACAATTCATGTAGAGCAATTCATCCAATAAAACGATGAGTAAACCGATAGTAAGAAAATGTATGTACTTAGGATTCGGTTTATGGGGTGAAAAGTTAATTTAACCGAATTGTTACAAATAAAACATTTTGATAATGTTTATGGCTTGATTTAAAAACAGAAAACGATACTTTATTAACATGTAGAAAAACCTTGCCAGCCAAGAGATGTTGAGATTACGCAATTATTTCATGACGTTAAAAAAGGCTGAATCGTCTTTTATTTTTAAAACTATTCGTGACAAACGATTAATTACGTTTTTGCAAAGATTTTATTGCACTGCCTCAATTAGTTTTATGCAACCAAGCAACATTTTGTAATACGCTCAAAATATAAACATGTTTCTCAACAAACCAAAATACCGTGAAGTCTTACTTTGATTTTCTCGCCTTCTATCTCAAGAAGTTTCTCGCGAAAATCCACCCCGATTGTAGCCTCCGTTCTGTTGGGAAACTGTCCGGTGCAGAAGCGGTGAGTCAGACAGGTCTTACCAACACCGGCATCTCCAATCACAATGATCTTACAGGTACGACGGCAGCGCACCGGGTTACCATTCGATGAAGTGGAGCTCTCTAAGGACGAATCCATCTACCGTTCCAGTGGCGACACAAACACGTGAAATGGACGTTAAAATGAGGCTAAAAGTTCAGAGCACTCTAGTGAACACTCCTCACGTGCCCATGACTGATGGTTACTGATTACAAGAACTTCCCCTTAAATCCAGTAGCCCCTCACTGCAAAACGCACGATCCAGAGGGCGTGGTTGGATCCACATCTAGGGAGTGGAAATGGGTGGGTTTAGGAATCAGGGGGTGGAGACGGGTAGGTTTAGGTATATGGAAGGTGGGAGGAGTTGGATCTAGATCCAACCACGCCCCCTTGATCTTGCGCTCGGCAGTGAAGACCATCTCCTTAAATAAGAGAAACCTGGACTCGTTTTCAAAGCCCACCGTCATAAGATTTCAATGCAGGTAATTAAAGTAAACTTTTGCTTTTTTGCAAATAATAAAACCACAATTATTTATTTTATGCATGAATTCATGTATGCAATAAAAAGGGTAAGAACAGTTTTTAAAAGGGAAGTCTGACATCCAGCTTGGACAGAAACCAAAACAGCCCACAGTTATTTCATATCCCTCTTCAGTAGTTAAAATGGTTTCTAGTGTAAAATTGAAAAAGAAAAAATAAGTGAGACAAAGTATGCTTTGAAGAGTTTTAAAGACTTTACCAGTGTCAGTGAGAAGGAACAGCCATGTGCATGGACTGGTGCCAAATGTGTGCTCTCACTGTTTGATTTTTTTATTACAAAAAAATCTATCATACAACAAACTCTTCTTTGAACACTGTAACCCATTTGGATCAAACAGAGTGATGGAATGAGGTAAAATGAAGGAGAGAGGAGGAAAAGGGTTTTGTCAGTTTCACAGGCTCTTGATTACAGTTTACTGTTGTTTGTTGGATACAGCCTCTTCCACCTCCAAGATATGCAATACGGAACCTCTACACATGCCGCTTCCCCATTATGGCATCACTTCCTGTCCATACCCAGTCTCTCCCCTAAACTGTGTCCAATGATTCAGCTGCCTTTTCACACCAACTCAAAATAGATCTTTTGCACAACAAGCCACGTATCCTTTTAAGCTTTTATTTTTCATATAAATTACTCTTTAAAACAGGGGAAAGATGGGTTTGAGTGCGCTTCTCTTGCTTGGTTTGCTGATTATGGGATTTGCTCTCACCATTGCACAACGTTTGCATTCAGACATACTGTATTTCAAAATGGGATGCATGTTTGACTAGTTTTCAGTTAGAGAGTAGTCATCAGCAAGGTTAAAAAAGTAAAATGGGCATTTTATTCACTTCCCCCCACATACCCCTCCTCTTCTTCCTCCACTCCAAAACACAGTCATTGTCTGTCAGTCCTAACTGCTATTTCTGGGGGCGTAGAAGATCGCAGGAAGTTCCTCACAGAATCGCAATAGTCATGGCAACCGTCTCGGGTGTTTGACAGTGCTGGTGCCGCACCGCTTCCCATTCTACCTCCTCCCTCAGTCCTTCACCCTCTTCGGATGTTCACATATCATTGGCCAGCTCCTCAGTTTCTGTGGAGACGTCTCCATTGACCGCAATCTTCATGTTTTCCTCGTAGCCTGGGGGCATGAAGGCCAGCGTATAGGGGTAGAACTTATGACATTCCACTCGGTACAACTCGGCAGTTTCCTTAGCCTCTCCAAGGCTGCCGTCACGCAGGCTTTCCAAAACCTCTGTACAAATCTGCAAAAATGAAGTAGTAATAGAAGTATGTAATATACTCAGGGTTTCTCAATTGGGGGTTCATTAAGGAACTGCATGGGTTTCATAAGTGGATGAAAAGCTAATAATTAATTAAACAATGTACAATTAAAATAAAGAAATGGTGCTGCACAGTTTTAAAATAAAACTGAAATCAAATACAATTTAAAAATATACTTTTAGATACTGTCATTGTCTATTTACCCAAACAAGTCCAATCTTATCACTTTTTATACATTAACCATCTAGTAAAATCCTCTTAAAGGA
>JAFVLL020013816.1:0-55238 GCA_021397915.2 Tor tambroides | reverse complement strand
GTCATCCAGACTCTCAACAACCACAACATCCATGGACATAGTCGCTGAGAGTGATGGCTCTCCATTATCAGACACTGTGATAAGAAGTGGGTGAGTTTTTAAGTCATTGTCACTCATTCGTCTCTTAGTCCTTATTTCTCCAGTGCTGCTTCCAATGCGGAAGAGATTCGTTCCTTTGGGTTCAGTTAGATGATAAGACAGAAGTGCGTTATATCCAGAGTCAGCATCAACAGCTCTGATCTTGGCTACAAAGTATCCCGCTTCAGCAGAGTAGGGAATGTTCTCACTATTAACTGATCCTGGTTCAGAATAAGGCGGTAAAATAACCGGACTGTTGTCATTCTCATCCAGAATAAACACATTTACTGTTAAGTTACTGCTTAGTGATGGAACACCTGAGTCTGTGGCCTGAACGACAAACTGAAATGACTTAAGGTCTTCGTAGTTAAATGATTGTTTACTGTACAAGTCTCCGCTCTCACTATTTATGTCAATCACAGAGACCAATGGAATGACAGTTTTGTCTCTGCTAATTATAGTATACGAAATATGAGTGTTCTCGTTGATATCTGGATCCTGAGCAGTCACTGTCGCTATAATGGCACCTGCTGGACTGTTTTCCTTTAAATATACGTTCTTCACAGCTTCTGGAAAGCGTGGCGCGTTGTCATTCACATCAGATATATGAACTGTGATAACACTGGTACTAGAGAGTGAAGGATTCCCTTCATCTGAAGCTATTATTGTGATATTATAATTTGCAATTTCTTCTCTGTCCAGTGGTCCAGCTACAACTAAAGAGTAGTAGTTTTTATACGAGGACTCGATCTTAAACGGCACCTGACCTACAATATTGCAGTGCACTATTCCATTTTTACCTCCGTCTTTATCAGAGATTGTAATAAGAGCCACAGCTGTTCCAACTTTTGAATCCTCTTTAATAGTACTCGCTAAAGAAGTCACCATCAGCTCGGGTGGATTGTCATTCATATCAACTACTTCAACTAACACCTTACACTGTGAACTCTTAGGAGGGTGGCCTTTATCTTTGGCCTCCACCCTCAATTCCACAGCTGCATTTTGTTCATAATCTATATTACCTTTAACTGTTATAAGTCCGCCGTCGGGGTTAATTGAAAATAAATCTGATGCTTTGCTATTTCCTTGCTTAACAATAGAAAATGTTATATCACTATTTATTCCCTCATCTAAATCCGAAGCGGAAAGGGAGATGATTTGGGATCCCAGAGCAATGTTTTCGTTCACTTTCACTTTGTAAAGAGATTTGCTAAAAACTGGGGAGTTGTCATTAAAATCCAAAACATTAACGTCTATTTCTAATGTTCCAGACAATGCAGGTTTCCCTCCATCAACAGCAGTCAGTGTTAGATGAATGACAGGCTGTTTTTCTCGATCTAAAGCTTTAATTAGAACCAGCTCGACAGTGACACTCTGTTCCACGTTCTGCACATCCAGAGAAAAGTGCTCGCTGGGATTAAGCTTGTAGGTTTTAACCGCATTGTTGCCCGAGTCTGGATCTTCAGCCAAAGGAAGAGAAAATTTCTCTCCAGGAGACGAGACTTCCGTTATATTCAGTATCTGACTGCTAATCGGAAATGATGGCGCGTTATCGTTGATGTCAATTATATTTATTTCTATTCTATACAGGCTCAATGGATTATGGGCCATTGCTTCTAAAAGCATCGTGCATTTCTGATCAGTAGAACAGAGCGATTCTCGATCAATTCGATTATTCACAAACAGAGTCCCAGTCTTTAAATTCACCCCAAAATACCTTTTGTTGGTTCCATATACAATCTGAAACATGCGAGGTTCCAGTTCCTGCACATTGATGTGAAGATCTTTTGCTATATTCCCAACAACGGTTCCCACATTCACTTCCTCCGAGACGGAATATGCAATCTGACCGGAAGATAAAGTCCAACAATAAGACAGCAGAATCGCAGTCCATATAGATCCAACATAGTGATTCATCTCTGCTTAAAACCAACAATTCAAGATTTAAACGAAACAAATAAACACTGGACCAAAACAAACAAAACCAGCTCGAACGTGGTTCACTACACAACCGCAGAAAGACACCGCTGATTTGAGAAGGTTAAGATTGGTGGTTTGGAAGGAGGAGACATACACATAAGCCAGTAATTTTGGTCTTGCAAAATTTTCACGGTTAACAGCGGCTCCAGGTGGTTTCTGATAGAATAGCAGTGTACTGTTAATGTTGCTCCAGAAACAGCTTCAAGTATAAAGGCACATAGAAACTTTGTAAAGTGTATTTTTTAAACGCACTTCCACGACATAATAGAATAGAGAGGCAAAGAAGGGCTTGTGTGATTAGATTATCTTAAATATCAGGTTAACTGTCTACTATAAGTTTCGACAGTGAATAGGCCTATCTACAACATAATCAAGCGTAAACATTTTGCAAGCGATAAATAAATAAATCTGCAAATCCGTAAAGCAGTAAACCTTAGCTCAGTGTGTTTATGTTTAAATCGTTAACAAAACAAACTGTAATGATAAAAATTCCAGTTTCATAAGAGAAGAGATACACACAATGAAAACAACTGTCGCTGTCCAGTGAAAAGTTCTGAAATTCAAACTGGAACTCTGCTTTAGAAATCTTTTAAGAAAAGAACGAAAATACGAAAGAAGAAGAAGAAAAAGAAGAAGTATTTGAACACGTTTTTTATGAAAACATTTATGGACTATTTTTAATTGCAAAAAAACGCAAAATAATAACGCAAAGCACTGTCGCACATTTTGTACTCAATCCTGCAACCGGATCAATTTTACATCGAAAGAAATACAATAAAATAAAATAAAATAAAATAAAACAAAATTAAATTAAATTAAATTAAATTAAATTAAATTAAATTAAATTAAATTAAATTAAATTAAATAGAACTGTGACACCCAGGACGTTACATTATTTGGAATCTTTTACATCAGTGAGCGAAATAAATATCATTCTATTTAGTACGTTTTTAAAAATATTTTGTTGACTGCGTTTCTCAAAGCCATTCAGTTCTGAATTCTCCTACAAGTTGTTGCGCGCCCGCAAATCATGGTTTTAAACTCTATTTACATTCACAAATTATATGAAATGTGAGTTGTAAACTAAATTGAAAATGAAACGACTATAAAACAGCTGTTTGTGTACACTATTAGTGGAAAGCGTGAAAAATAATAAAACAATCCTCCATCATTGGTGGCAACTTGTCAGCAAAATGCATCCGGATTGGTTTCGAATGTAAAAATAACAATAAAAAACACCACAATGGGCTTTTAACCACAATAATGAGACATAGCTATATCTATCTATTTATTTATTTATTTTCCCCCAATGAAAGGAGTATAGGTGCGCGCAAATTGTTTTTTTTTTTTTTCTCCTACTACCATTTGTAATAACATGAAAGACAGAGTTATGAACACATAATGAAAATTAAATGTAATGACAGCTAAACAATTTCGTAAAGCTTGAAAATTTGTTTCAGGTAAATAATATTACATAAAGAGAAATCACCAGTGTCTTACCTTCTCTGAGGTAGGAAGAGTCTGTGTGTGCGCAAAAGTATCTCCACTATTAATGCTGATCAACTCCGCGTCTGCTGGAGGAAATGGCGAGGGGAAAACGACTACATCACTCTTTATCGTGTCGGAACTAAAACACACGTCGTACTGTTGTGTGGATTTAGAGAAGGACCAGCTTCCGTCTGGATGTGTGCTGATCACTGGAGCGCTGTACCTGCTGAAACTGCCGTCTGTCCTGTAGCATTTAACTGCTACCAAACCCACCAGACTCAGTAAAAAGATGACTGATACTGAGACAATAGCGATGAGCAGATACAGATTCAGATCTGAAAAACTCTCCTCTTTAACAGGAACTTCTCTGAATGATGTCTTTATGTCATCCAGACTCTCAACAACCACAACATCCATGGACATAGTCGCTGAGAGTGATGGCTCTCCATTATCAGACACTGTGATAAGAAGTGGGTGAGTTTTTAAGTCATTGTCACTCATTCGTCTCTTAGTCCTTATTTCTCCAGAGCTGCTTCCAATGCGGAAGAGATTCGTTCCTTTGGGTTCAGTTAGATGATAAGACAGAAGTGCGTTATATCCAGAGTCTGCATCAACAGCTCTGATCTTGGCTACAAAGTATCCCGCTTCAGCAGAGTAGGGAATGTTCTCACTATTAACTGATCCAGGTTCAGAATAAGGCGGTAAAATAACCGGACTGTTGTCATTCTCATCCAGAATAAAAACATTTACAGTCGCATTACTGCTTAGAGGAGGAACACCAGAGTCTGTTGCCATAACTTGAAAGTGTAAGGTTTTTACCTGTTCATAGTTGAATGTTTGCATGCTGTATATCTCACCAGTCACAGAGTTTATGCTGATTGCTGCAGATAACGGGACACTGGGACTATCGAGTAATGAATAAGTTACGTGAGCGTTCTCTCCATAGTCATAATCTTGGGCAGAAACAGTCGCTATCTGACCGCCAGCTGGACTATTTTCTTTCACATAAACATTAATAGCAGAATCTTGAAATCGAGGCGCGTTGTCATTCACATCAGAAATATGAATTGCTATAACTGTGGTTTTTGATAGAGGTGGGCTTCCTTCATCTGTAGCCGTGACTGAAATATTATACTGTGCAGTTTCTTCTCTGTCAAGAGTCCCGCTTAAAACAAGCGAGTAGTATTTCCCCTGTGTGCTCTGTAATAGAAAAGGAGAGTTTTGGGGAATAGAACAATGCACTTTTCCATTTTTACCCCCATCTTTATCTTGGACCGTGATAAAGGCTATTACAGTGCCTTGTTTTGCATCTTCACTTATATTATCCAGCAGCGACGAGAGTGTAATGTCAGGTGCGTTATCGTTAATGTCAAGTATCTCCACGAGGACTTTGCAATGAGATGCAAGCGGACTCTGGCCTCGGTCCCAGGCCTCCACGCGGATCTCGAACGCATTGATGTCCTCATAATCCAAAGAGCCAATAATTGTTATTTCCCCCGTGGTGTTGTTGACCGCGAACTTATCTGCTATTCCTTTTTGGCCTTGTTTAAATTTATACACGACTTCACCGTTGAGACCCTCATCAGGATCAGTGGCATTAAGCTTTAGTATTGTAGTGCCAATAGGCGCGTTTTCTAAGACTTGAGCTTTGTACACAGTCTTGGAAAATACCGGTGCGTTGTCATTTATATCTAAAACAATAACAATAACACTTGTAGTGCCAGATCTCGAAGGTTTTCCTCCATCGACAGCAGTTAAAACCATTTGGATCGTAGACTGTCTCTCTCTATCCAACGCTTTTTGCAGCACCAGCTCTGGGGAAGGACCACTTTCTGCATCTGTATTCACTTCTAGGCTAAAAAACGGATTGTTTGACACTTTATATGCGGTAACTGAGTTGCTTCCCACATCTAGATCTTCTGCGCTAAGCAATGGAAATTTGGTTCCCGGTAATGTTAGCTCAGAAATTTGGATGTATTGAGCTTTTTCGGCAAAATGAGGGGGGTTGTCGTTGATATCCGATATTTTTACTTCTATACTGTAAACATTCAAAGGATTATTAACAATGGCCTCCAGGCTTACTGTGCAAGTGTGAGCATTGGGGCACAGTTGTTCTCTGTCCATTGTCTCTTTCACAGAGAGAACGCCAGTTTTTAAATTCACGGCAAAATTATTCTTAGATGAAGCTGAAACAATCTTCAGCCCGCGCGATTCTAAATCATCCACTTTTAGATTTAAATCCTTGGCTAGATTTCCAACAAATGTTCCCGGACTCACCTCCTCAGACACTGTATAAACAATCTGCCGCGACATCACATTCCCTGCTAGATAGGAGAGCAAGAATGTAAGGAGAATCCACACAAACGTAGCTTGTTTGAACGATGCCATTGTTTCAGTGATTAAGTAGTTGTTCACAAACAGCGATTTGGTGAAGGTTTATCCAAAGAGAAAAAAAATCCTTGCCGTCTTAAATCTCCTTCTTCAGCAGACAATATTTATCCTCAACATGCAGCTCTTCAGTGCTTGTGTGTAAGGTGGAGCCCCACGGAAACACGACTTTCTTTGGTTTGTTAGTGGATAGTGCCACCATATGGTCATACTGTATAGGGAAACAAGAGTTTGCATTCTGTCCCAGAATATATATGCATGGCAAAGCAATATATTTTGAATACATCTAAATCTTTTTATTTTCCCTGACATATATTTGGGCCCTTTTTGTATATTTTATAACCAGTCATAAAAAATAACTTTACACAATGTTCAAAATGTATAAAGAATATGTATTCTAAAATGTATTTAAGGAAATATATATGTATATGTATTTTTGTCAAAATATTTCATCTTTTATAAGCCTTTGACTGTTCTTATAATACATTATAATTTTATTTTTCTTTCTCGATTACTACCCTAAAACGTTTTAAAGTGAGAAACTGATTTTTTTTAGGCTATTTCGACATTAGTACAATTTTAATATAATTTGACATTTAAAGGTTTAAACTAGACTGTATTTCGTTACTAAAAGGCCTATATTTTGTCCAGAAGCGAAAAACACTATACGATTGATTATCATCACTATAATGCACAGTAAAAAAAAAAAAAAAAAAAAAAATGAAAAGAAAAAAAAGAAAAAAAACAACATTGGACCCCACTTGCTTAAAAAAATAAAAATAAATAAATAAATAAATAAGAATAATAGCATTCTCCAAAATTCTTTTTTCTGTATCACGGAAGAAACACTGTCATACAGGTAGGAACGAACGAGAGTGAGTAAATGATGACAGAATTTGCAGCTTTGGGTCAACTCACTTTATCCCTTTAAGTTTGCTAAATAGCCCCCACTAGTGGCAGTGAGATGTATGACACTGCCAAAGAGATACTGACAGTACTCTTTTAAAAGGGCTGCGGAATTTCTCGTTTGCCTATGTAATGGCAAATTAAAACAACGCTAAATCAAATCCTTGACGTTGAGAGCATCCCAATTCATGTATTTTCATACATTATTTTATTCAGTAGTTGTGCAAAACATTGTATTACTTGCATCATTGATATTTTTAGTGTTAAAAAATATGTAGCCTATTAAAGTCATGTTTTATTTTATTTGCTTGCTATATATGCTTAGGGGATGGTGTGTGCAGCTTTTTTATTATTTGTTTCTTTTGTTTATTTGATGTTATTACATTTGATTAATAATAATAATAATAATAATAGTAATAATAATAATAATAATAATAATAAATTTATAAATAATAATTAGCTGGAAGAGGACTTTTTTTTATAATTCTGTGAGAGAGGTTAGAGGTTATGACCATATAAACTATGTTGGGATTTTCTTTATCAGAGGAGTTCTCTGTCTTTTTTTTTTTTTTTTTTTTTTTTTTGGAAGTGCTTCGACTCAACCACGTGACCCGTGGACATAAGGCATCTACACTAATAAATATGTTGAACTTCTTCTCGAGGTATCTTTTTGCATCTGACGTTGTGTTCTTGTACTCGGACAGTATTAGAGATTGTGTGATATCAATATAATTGTTTAATTAATTGTTTTTGGACTGTGAAAAAGCTTTTAATAAAATTCTGTAAATCGTTCTTATACTTTACATGTTGATGTTGCATGACCTTGGACTTCACACGTTCATATGGTTTCATTACATGGCTAAAACGTAAAAAAAAAAAAAAAAAAAAAAAAAAACTTGCTTTGTAATGTGATTTTATGAAAACGTGTTTAGAAAAGCGTTTGACCTAAACATATTATATACCCTCAATGGATATTTTATATAATCAGTTTCATATTTACATTGAAATTACTTGTGATAAAAATTGTATATACTTTATTAAGAGAAATATATACACTCTCAGAAAAAAAGGTTGTAACTGTATCAAAATGAAAAACATCTAGCAAAAACAGCGTAACTAACAGAAGCAAACATTAATGCAGGGAACGACTTACATCAAATTACAATTTACAGTGCTAAATTCATTACATTTGATTCAATATACTTATGGTAATGACAGTATGTGAGCATAAACCCAAGTAATAATTGAAATCTCAATACAGTATGGATCATAAATTTAATTTCGCTGAGGAGAGAAGTATTCTCAACTAAACACAGCTGGTCACATTTATATGATCTGTAAAAAAAAAAAAAAAAAAAAAAAAAGACAGAAACAGAAACGGGAAAAATGTCACGATTGTGTCATGATTGAGCAAACCAGTTACAATGTAAAGGTTAAGTTTATTGACATCTTGTGTATGTGGTGTAAAAATTACTGGGGCTGGTGTGTTGGAGCCACTTTGCATAATTGTTAATTTGTTTCTTTTATTTATCTGATGTCATTATATTTGATTAATAATAATAATAATAATAATAATAATAATAATAATAATAATAATAAAAGAAGAAGAAGAAGAATATTTATTATTTTTCTGTGAAGAAGGTTAGAGGCTTTGACCATATAAACTATAGTGGAATTTTCTTTATCAGAGGATTTATTTTTTGTTTGTTCGTTTGTTGATTGATTGATTGATTGATTGATTGATTGATTGATTGATTGAAATTGCTTAAACCCAAACAAGTGACAGATGGAGAAAGGCCACTACACTATGACTATTTATTCTATATTAAGTGAATTTAAATTAACAAGTTTAATTTCTTCTCATTCTATCTGTAATCTGTTTAATAAATTGTTTGTGTACTGTGAAAAACATGTTTTTAATAAACTTCTCTAAATCTTTCTTGTACTTAACATGGATGTTGCATGATCTAGGACTTCACTCATTCATATGGTTTCATTACATGGTTTAGGTGCTGAAAACATAAACAGAATGTTTTGTTCAAGATCTTGTTTATATATATATATATATATATACAGTCGAACTAAAAATTATTAGGACACCAGATGGAATTTTTTTATATATTTTTTTTACTAGTGGGTGCAGGACACTATAGTTCATTTATGTAAGTGAGGATAGCAAAATAAAGTAAACTGTGACATATTTTACCCAAAAATAAACAAATAAATAAACATTTTAGAAACAGTTCTTCAGGACAATATGATTTTTAATAGAACTGTTGTACTATGTTCACAATATGTAAAGAAACGTTAAAGAACCATCTTTTTTAGAACGTTGACTACAAATAAAAATAATAATTTTACTTTGTTTATTCAAGGTGCAAGAAAAGTATTGTATTGTTTACTTGGTCACAACACTTGACATTTTTGGATCGTCTACAACAATGAAAAAAATAAATGTAAAAAACATGCAGTGATGGCAGACTTCTTGTTGCATGTGTTTTTAGTTGACACTTTGACCTCAACTACTACTTCTTCTTACAGAACATGTAAAAGTAGTATAGCACAAAGTGGTGCAGTTCACTTGAAGACACCCACAGAGAAACAACAATTATCATCTGTGTGCATCAGATAGATCTGAGAGTACTTATGGCAACATGAACTCCACTGAAACACAAGAGATGGACAGAGACGATGAAGACGAGATGGTGATCTGTGCCAATGCAGACGTTATAATTATTGATGATGGCAGAACAGGGGTGGAGGACTCAGATACGAAGAGACTACGAATACTTCAAAACACAGGTACAGACTCCACTCATTATGTTAAGAAATACTAACACAAAGAGAGACATTTTCAGAGTTGTAAACAAAGATTTCATGTCTGTCATTTTTAGGAAGTGTGAGGAGCAGAATGTACGGAGCAGCTGCAGTGTGTTCAGTGCTGTTGTGTGTTCTGTTGACTGTCATCATAGTGCTAAGTGTCCAGCTCAGTACAGAGACTCACCACTTTCAAACTGTTATCAAGAACTTTAGAGATGAGTTTCAAAACAAGTATACAGACCTCATGAAAGAGATAAACCAGTTAGAAAGAGAGATAAACAAGAGAGACCAAGTACTAATTGAGAATATAATTAATTAAATATAACAAAAATAATGGAAATTACAAAATACAGTGTTAAATTCATTACATTAAAACAGATTATTTGTGATGATGATGATAACAACAACAATAGCAACAATAAGAAGCAACATCCAGCTCTGGTACATATAAAAGGCCGGAGATTAAGACAATCATGAGATGATAATCATGAGATGACAAATGTTGGATGTGGTTTTGTTCTTTAGGGCAGAGACAGTGCACTAAAAGAAAATTTAAAACTTTGTGTCACTCTAAATGGCATTCCTGTGATGTTGTGGAGCTTGATGTGGTGTTATATTATTCACAAAGAAAAATACTGAGCAAAGAATACTGAAATTCATGTACGTTACTTATAGGAAGTGACTTTACATGTTACAAAGCCACAGACCAGCTATAGCGTGCCTGTGGTCAGATACAGAACTGCAAACTGCACTCAGGCTATGCGTGCTAAATAGCCCCTACTAGTGGCAGAAATATGTATAACACAAATCCATGCATTACACAGTATCAGCAGAATTTCCCTCCTGCTCGTTCAAGACCCTATCAGGTGTGTGTATATCCTTGAACTGTAACTGTAATAAATACACACAGACAAATTGTAGAAGCACAAATAAAAACACATTATAAATAGATGGCTTATTGGGTATTTTAATCATTGTAATATATATTTTAAGAACTAAGAATTATGTATGTTTTATAACGATCCCTTTAACTAGAAGTTTGATGCAATATCCTAAACTCATTTGTATGTGAATCTGCACGTGTGTTTCTAAAAGAAATAGGTAAAGCAAGATAGAATAAATAGGCAGTTGGGCAGTATGTGTTGAGGAGGTTAAAAAAGGTGTGCTTCTCAAAATCTGAGGAGATGGCGGTGTTGTCATGGCAACTGTTTCTATGGAGACAGTGTTGCTTAGGTCAGCACCAATGAAGCTGTGTGTTTTGACAGTATGCGATCATATATCCTCACACACTCTCACAATACAAACACCTCAGAAACATACTGTAAAAGCTTTTATTCACATTGCAGTATTTACAAGCAAAGGGCAAATCATAAAGTCCAGCAAGGATACAAAGGCATTGTTTACTATTTGCATAAGGACATTTTGCAAGTAAGGCAACAGAAATACAAACACTGAAATGAGATGAAACTGTGACGTATATGCTGATAGTATTATTAACATCATTCTGTTTTTTTTGTCATTAACAAATTCAGGCACACTTTTCTCTGCCCTAAAGCAAACAGCTAAAGGCACAGCATTTTTTACTTGTGTCATATATCTCTAAATTCACACATCTGCTGCCAGGTACTCCAATTTGAGCTGTCATTATTCAGAAAGTAAGTTCAACTGAATTACATGGCTGTCAATACTAATGGCAACTTGTAGTATGTTTCTGTGTCCTGGTAACTGGATGTGTCAATCCAAATACAAATCACATGTTTCAAGTGACCTATATTGCTGTTTTCTCTCTTTTTCTCTCTCTTTCTCCTACACCACTTTTTCTTGCACTATTGTCAGTCCTTTCCACCTTCCCACTCACTTCAGTAGCTGACACATTGTTTTAATACAAGGAAAGGAATATAGATTTAATTTCTGTCATGATATAAGTAGATCTACAAAATGATATAATGAAATTGCTGAATATATCACCACAAATGATAAATGCTTAAAACATTGCACTGTCATCATATATCAGAAGCAGCATTAAATACATTAACAAGCATTTTTATCTCAATTTCATGATACAAAACAATATAAACCTCAAAAACTTATGTAAACAAGGCCAAAAATGACACTGAATAGCAATTTGATAGTACAATTGTTGATTCTTGTACAAAAAAGATCTATAGGTTTATATTATTGTTGTCAGTGTGGCAAGGTTAATATTCTAGCACTGGCTACATATATTTGCAAAAAGGTAGATTAATAAATGTTTTAAACCTTTTTGTTGTTTTCGCACCTAGTACAATAGGTTTGCACTAAATCATTTCTTTTATGCCTCCTTGGTTTTCAGTAAAAATTTTGGCACATCCCTATGGCAGATGCCATATTGATGTTATGGTAACACTTTACAATAAGGTCATATTAATTAACATTAATTAATGCCATAGCCAACATTAATTAACAATGAGCAAAGACATTTTCTATTGTATTTATGAATTTGTAACATAAGTTCATAAAAATACAACTGTTCATTGCTAATTTATGGTAGATCATGTCTATAATATTACTATATTACAGTAATATTAATATAATATTACAATATAATATAAAACGTCACAACAGATACAACTTTTGATTTTATGGAACCCCTAAAGCGACATGGTGGTGGAAAAAATTTGGGGTGGGAGGAAAAAATATTTTTCAAATTTTTTTGCGTTCCCTCGAGAAACTTTGCATTCCCTCGCAAAAGGTTTGCATTCTGTCACAAAGATATTAGCTTTCTTTTGCAAAACTTTTGCATTCCCTTGCAAAGATATTTGCATTCTCTCACAAAACCAGTTGAGTTTGGACATGGAACGCAAATATCTTTACAAGAGAATGCAAAAGTTTTGCGAGAGAATGCAATTTTTTTTGCGATGGAACGCAAAAATTTTGCAAGAGAACGCAAAAAATTTGAAAAAATATTTTTTACTCCCACCCCGAATTTATTCCACCACCATGTCCCTTTAGGGGCTCCGTATGATTTTAATATTGCATTAGTATATGTTGCAATTAACATTAACTAAGATTAATAAATGTTTATAAAAACTAATGTAAAGTAAAACCTTTTTGTAAAGTGTCATTCATGTGATTAATACTCTTCGTAGCATTTGTCTAGGATTTCAAATAATGTACTTTTTAATGCTTTTTAATGTTTTAGGCCGTTTATGGTATTTGGTAGGCAGGATAAAAATAAACATGAATCATGTGCACCACATAGCTGGCAAACCAAGTGTTTTGAGGTATAAACAATGCCTGGCTCATTAGATTGTGCTCATATGATCACAGCTTTCTCATCAGCGTGTTTTAACAATGTAAAAATAGAGCATCATTAATACCAGAGCCCTTTAACAGTCTTGACCCTCTTTTCATCTCTTTACCAGCTGTTTTGTAGTTCATATCTTACTAGAACCAGACAGGTGAAAGTCCAGTTCTTCTTGTAGTCGTGAAGTATCACTTCTGTCTTTGCTCTGTAGTAGAGTCTATTTCGAAGTCTTTTAGATACAAAAAGTCCATCTTGTTTGTCTTAGCCATGCAAAGTCATGCTCAATGTGGTTACAAGTGGCTGAAATACAGTTGTTAGACCCAGCCTTAATTCACCACAAAGCCGCACTGAATGTCTCTCTCTGACACAATGTTGGTCTTGAAAGTCAATTGAAAGTTAATTCTTCTATTAGCCAAAAAGGCAACACGAAGAACAGGAAGCTGGAGAAGAAGTGATGGTCAAAACAACTCAATAGAAGTAACTGAATAATCTGAGTTGTGTGTTTCTTTATGCCATGGAAAATAATACATAATATAAATTAAATGATTAATATTATAAATGAATACAAAATAAGAAAGAATATTAAAATGCTCTCTTGAAGCTACACACAGAGGTGTTTGAAAACTTTGATTCTTCACAGTCTTGAATCGAATGAAACCCTGAAAAACGGTAAAACAGAAGATCAATCTGTCTCTCACGGACAGTGAGCCTGGTGTGGAAGGTTGTAATCCATCAGTCAGCATGTCCAGATCATGGTAAATCACTGCTTGACTCCTGGCAATAGACGGAAACATCAATCAAACAAGCACATAAATGTTGACATTTTGCATTCTATCAGTTTATGCACTATCTATCTATCTATCTATCTATCTATCTATCTATCTATCACTACTTTTTGCTCATTATTTTATCTGCAACTATCCATGCCTTCGGTTTACCCTTTAAATGATTGCTCCATCATTTTACCCATAAAGTTTTTTTTTTCTTTTTCTGGCCAAAACATATTTTAAATATCTGCTAAATATATGTTGTAAAAAGCACAGAGTACGACTTTTTTAGTATTATTTTTAAATGGAGAATGCAGTTTGTTTTAAACCTTTCAAAAACCGTTCCAATATATATTTGCTCTTACTGTAAGTCAGTGGGCGAGAAAATATATTTCCAATCATAAAAATACATTTTAGGTAACAAATTTATTTAGATTGAAAAGATATTATATAAAGACCAAAATATATAACAAAAAAATTATGTAAAAATATATTTAAAAATTAAGTCAGCAGTATTTATATTTTGTAAATTTGAAAACGCATTTAAAATATATGTGAAACACACACACACACACACATATACAAAATAAGTTAATTTATTTAGAGACAGCACAGGAATCACTCTAAGACAGATTTTAGACCACTTTTACTTTTATATTACTGTTATTTTACTTTATTTCATATCAGAGAAAGAGAATCATCCTATCACTCATACCACATTAATGCTGCAAAAAGGTGCAAAATTCTCACTGTCAGCGCCTCTGTCTCACTCTTCCTTTACTTCACACACCAGTGCGTGTCATACTCGTTCTCCCACTCATCTCCAAATATAGACACATACTGGCGCATTAACACTAGCGGTCCAACTTTTTATATTATAAATATGAAAAAAAAAGATCTGTTTTGTTACTAGTTATTATTTACAGTCGACATTTTTTGCGCTTTTAGTTTCTTTTAATTAACAGGCCATTTTTTGTGGATGTCTGAAGACAGGTAAGCATTATTTTATCATTTAAAACCAAATAAACCTAATTTTGTGAAATGTTTTGCTTAAAATTTGTTCTTAAACTATGTTTATGTTTGGTTATGTAATGCAATTACAAGCAATCAATTTTTGAGTACTTTTTGGGGTCACTGTACATGCATATGAGTACATATAAGTCTAAGTGCATCTACATTACCTGTAAAGTGGAAGACCTTGAAGCACTGGTCTCAGTGAGTGCAGCACTTCCTGGGATGCTCGACACAATGAACCCTGCTCCATTTGGAAGGGGCTGCCGCACCACCACCTTCCCTTTTCTAGTCTCTGCCAGAAACAGACTGTACCAGTAGGCATCGCTAGAGATGAGAGTAGAGTCAGCAATGGTGGAAGAGTTCCTCTGGCTGATGATGCTGTTCCTACCCTGAGGAGCTGCTTGTGAGGGTTTGGGTTCTTGACATTTCAGCACGATGATCACCAGGATGGTTATGAGCAGAAGAAACAACACCGACCCCAAACCGATCAGCAAATACAGGTTGAGATCAGTGAACAGGTCGTATTCGATAGGCACCTCTGTGGTTTCGGTAAACTGCGTGACCACTTGCTCCACTGTGGAGATCTTGATGGTCACCGTGGCTGAGCGAGGAGGATCTCCGTTGTCTCTGGCTATGATGACCAGGCGCTGATGTCTGGGGTCTCTGTAACTGAACATGCGAGTGGTTCGTATCTCGCCGTTGTACTGGTCGAGGCTGAATAGCGTGGTGTCGGTGATCTGGAGGAACTGATATGTTATTCGAGAGTTCTGCATGGAGTCGGCGTCCAACGCAATGACCTTGGTGACCAGGGATCCTTTATCGCTCGACCTCGGGATTACTTCTTCTATAACAACACCTTGCGGACGCCATGGAGAAACTATGAGCGGCGTGTTGTCGTTTTGGTCCAGGATAATGATGTGTACGGTCATGTTACTGCTAAGAGGAGGAAGTCCTGAATCTCGAGCTTCGATGTGAAACAGAAACTCCTTCTCTCTTTCGTAGTCAAACGTGCGTAATGCGTAGAGGTTGCCGTTCTCGGGATTGATGGAAAACAGCATGGACATCGAGGTGTTGGCGATCTCCTTTTCTATGATGAAGTAAACAATATACTGATTTTCATGCAAGTCTGGGTCATGGGCCGTTAAGGAGGCGAGCAAAGCCCCAGGCTCATTGTTTTCCATTAGATGAATGGTATAGAAGGATTGAGGGAACGTTGGGGCGTTATCGTTGACGTCTTGAATTGTAAGACTGATTGTTTCGTTATCAGTCAAAGGAGGGGTTCCTCTGTCGGTCACATAAAGTGTGATATCATAACTGTTTTTGAGCTCACGGTCAAGCGATTCGGTGACTAATAACTCAAAAAAGTCTTCAGATGACTTATTAAGAGCAAATGGTAAAATCTCAGCATTGTGGATGGAAAGAACAACCTTACCATTATCTCCAGAGTCCCTGTCACTCACACTGATGACGGCGATCACTGTTCCTACAGGGTCATTTTCTTTAATCGAACTCTGAACAGATTTTATTGTAATCTCAGGATGGTTATCGTTTAGATCAGTGATGAACACCAAAATTTTACACTGACCCGAAAGCGGATTCACAGCCTTGTCCTTGGCTTCAACGTACATCTCAAAGCTCTTCACTTCTTCAAAGTCAATCATGTCTTTTACTCTTATTTCTCCACTGCTGGGATCCAAAGAGAACTTTTCTTGTGTTTTCTCAGATGTGTATAAAGTGAAGGAGTATATGACCTCCGCATTGACACCCTCATCCAAATCGGTTGCATCCAGCTGCATAATCAGTGTCCCGATTGGTGCATTTTCAATGAGGTCAACCGAGTAGACTTGTCGATCAAACTGAGGGGCGTTGTCATTGGTATCCAGCACTTGAACGATAAGGCTGGCCGTACCTGAGCGCGCAGGTACGCCCCCGTCCACGGCGGTGAGGGTTAGTGTATGAACGGCTTGTTTTTCTCTGTCTAAACTCGCTTTTAGCACCAGGTCGATGTATTTAGTCCCGTCACTTCCAGACTGGATTTCAATCGTAAACGTGTCGCTGTCGCTCAGATAATAGGTCTCGATTGAGTTCTCTCCAACATCTGCATCCACCGCGTTTGTTAAAGAAAATCTCTCTCCAGGTGTTGCTGATTCTGAAATATCGAGCGGTATTCTCTCCCTTCTGAACTGAGGCGCGTTGTCATTGATGTCCATAATTTCTAATTCGATATTAAATATGCGTATTGGACTCTCGATTATCACGTCCATCTTGAGGAAGCAAAACGATGATGTTTTGGCCGGGCATAAATCCTCCCGGTCAATTTTCTCAGCGATAAACAGGTCTCCAGTTTTTTCGTTTATTTCTAGGTATTTCTTGCTATGGATATAATCCAGCTTTACCTTTCGTTCCAACAGACTCTGCGCGTCAAGGCCTAAATCCGTGGCAATATTTGCGATCACTGTGCCCACTGGAATTTCTTCAGGGATGGAGTATCTTGTTACAGCCGAGGCGAGACTCCACATCGCAGAGAGGATGACAAAACCGAGCTGCCTTCTCCGCCACGGATCCATTGCAGAGCGCATGTCAATGCTTTCACTGTCTTTCACAAGAAATATAGCAGTGTGTTCCAAAACGAATCGAGGTTAGCGGGCGTTTGGATTCTCGAAAACATCCAGAGCATCGCCATAGCGCCGTGCCGTGGATTCCGCCCGCTGATCAGATTCAGCTGAGCTTCAGCGCTGCTCTCCGTCCAACAGAAAGCCAAGCATGGCTGTTCTTGCATCCTCCCCTTAAAGTGAATATCAGTAGTGCAGCGACATCGTGTGAAGATAAAAGTTTGCATTAAAACATATTTTAGGACAAAAAAAGGTTATTTGTGAAAGAATAGTATTTCTGCTCTACATTTGAAATTACTTTTGACTTTGTTGCGAAATACCGAAACTCTTTATTGATGTCCTTAATGAGAGTCTATATATAATGTATAGTTTGGCTGCAAATATTGAAAGTAACATTTATTAACAAAGCAATAAATGTATTGACATTTAAAGTACTGTTAGTTCATTTTTCTCGACAAATGAAAAGAAGGAAGTTCAGCACCAGGGACAGATCCATATTTTGCCAAGTATATATAATTAAAACATTAAAACATAAACTGTGTGAGTAGCCTTAAGACATGTTGATTAAATGTTGCACATGTATTTCTATTCTACCTTTTTTTCTTTTTATTAAAATAACCCTTCATCATCTAACACTAACTCTCTCTCTCTCTCTATTCTATTCTATTCTATTCTATTTCTAGTCTATGTACTGTTTACTCTTTCTATTATTATTATTTTTTTTAAAAAAAGCTTCCTATGTGTACTATCTGGGACTTGTCACAGCACTCACATATTGTTGCTCTTTTGTTGGTTTGATTGCTTCTATTGTCCTCACTTGTAAATTGCTTTTGATACAAGCATCTGCTAAATGATTAAATGTACATTTAAATTATAAAAAAAATAAAATAAATAAAGTCACTTTTAAAGTCATATTTTTGCTCTCCAACTTTTTTCGTTTTATTCTAACTGTCCTTTTTTCTGTCATTATATGTAGCAGAAAATGTGAAGAGACAAGAGATGCATGGTTTTATATCATCATGCTCTTAATGTTTCTTGTCATTTTGGCACAGCAAGAACCACTGCAGTGGAAAACCTACCTTTTTTAAACAAGAAGACAGACAAAAGAGTTACATTAAATAAATTCTAATAATATTCTTTATTCTGTACATTTTGGTAATGAGAGGAATATAAAATAGGAAAATATAACCTTTTATTCTTATCAATATGGATCATTACAATTGAAGCAACCATCTTAATGCTTTCATAAACACTGCAGATAACTGAAAAAAAATGCAAAAATGAAATGATTATCAGAGCACATTTAAATCCTGTTGTTGCCAAATTATATAGTACATATAATCCAACTAAAATATACACAGCTATATACAGGAAGTGACCTACAGGTGAAACTGGAAAAATCATTTGAAAAAATCATTGGTTATTACTGCATCCTCTTGATTGTTATTATTTGGCTTTTTCTTTTTGCCAAAAGTTGAGAATGAGTTGCAGACTTCAATGTCCCCATTTTTTGCCAGTTTGAGCGTACAGAGTGTCGATGGTGTTCCAGGAATGTAAACGTTATGTTGATAGTCTGGTGGGGGTTGAATTGAATCCTGTTGATTGTAACGTGTCCATGAACGATTTGGAAAACCTCCACCCTTAGATGAGGTCTTATAGTCTGTTTCAAATGACAAAGAAAAAATGGTTGGTTAAACAATTCCATTAAACCATAAGGAACCTACTGTATATATGAAGCTGGTCTTCTTAGGCATGATAAATATAAAGATTTTACCATGCATGTGATTTCCCCAGGTCCAGTACTGCGGGACAGATGTGTAAGCATAATAGTCTGAGTCCTGAATCAGTCTGCGCTGCAGTGTCCTACCTGTGTTTATTGGAGTATGGCTAGAAAAACAAAAACATGGAAACGTCAGATGCTTTGTGCATGTGAGATAGAGTGAGGGGGGAGGGAAGACTGAGAGAGAGATAGAATCAGCTTTAACTTTAATCACCTTTTATATGCATAATTGAGCTGGTTCTTGGTCAGGGTTTGGTCTTTGTTGCCCTGTTTGAGCTGCAGAGGAAACAAACAAAAAAAAGAGTTAAAATATTTACTTCACTTACACTTCAGAGGTTAAAGAATGTACTATAAACATAATGCCAAGAAGAGAAAATACCTCAGAATACATCAAAAACCATCCCTAAAGCACTAAGTGACTTTACTAAATCATCACCTTGTTGCAGTACACCTACAATTTGGAGCAATGACAAAAATGCATTTTGTTTATTTTATAATTTATTTATGAACTATGCATTAAGAATTCCAAGGTCTAGTTCACACACACACAAAAAAGTATAGCTCAAAGGTAGAAAAAACCCCCAATGAAACAAACATTATTTTTTGCTCAGTAGTTAGTTAACCTCACTGCTGTTTAACAAATGAATACAAAATATTATTATTATTAAATATTAATGATAATAATTATTATTATTTATTGCATTATATTTATGTATTATTATTAATTTATTATTATGGATCATTATATTATATTATATTGTATTATATATTATATTATATTATATTAGCTAGAATAACCCAATGAAACAAACAATTCTGTTTGCTCAGTAGTTAATCTCACTGCTGTTCCGAATAATACTATCAAAATAATACTACTATTATTAATTACATAAATTATATTATTATTAATTTAGTATTGCCCATTTGAATTGGACATTATTATATTAAATAATATTAATATCATATATATTAAGAGATTTGATATATTTGTAAGGTAGAATCATTATTTTAATAACATCACAAATTATTGATAAATGTATTTAAAACAGAATTACTATATACTATATCTAATGTTGAATTTTATTATATACTATACATTCTGTATACATATTATTGTTGCTGTTATTGCTGTACATGTGTAGTTCGTACATTGGCATTTCCAAATATACTTTATGTTTTCAAATACATTACAATTTACATGCTATTATTTACATTTTATTACCCTGGGGTGATTAAATCACAACAAGTATTTGAAGTCTCCATCTAGTGGACAAACTTGAGATCATTTTCGTTGATCGCTTACTTCATTTGGAGAGGTCGTTCCATTCCTGGTGCCAAGACTGTGGCTGGCTGGGCTCCAGGTCAAAGTTTTGTTTTCCATTGCCTTTATATTGTTTCGGGAAGATGTTCCCGTGGGGCTACAAGGCTTGAGGAACATGAAGTCACTTCTAGATGACTCTGGAGTCAGACACATTTTATAGCAGTAGTTTTGACCTATTGGGTTGTTCCCGTTTACTTCCACGCATTGCGTGGGTCCCTTTGATCCCGGTGATATGTGAATGTTCAAGTTCGACTTTTTAACGACGTCAGAGGCAGGGTCCTTAGAATGAAATCCACAGCACGAGTTCCTGTCCTTCACTCCCTTAATTGTAGCCAGGACAATAATAGCCACGAGAAACGTAAATGAAACGGCGCCCAGAGATATGATTAAATACAGCGTGAGGTTTGACCTGTACTGGGGGCTGAGCGCGAGGTCACCAAAATCAGGCAAGGATTCTGGCACGCTGTCAACAACTGACAACGTGATGGAGGCCGTGGCCGAGAGCGGCGGCTGACCGTTGTCCTTGACCAAAACCACCAGTCTCTGCCTCCTGGCGTCGTTGTCCATCAGCCGGCGAATTGTCCTGATCTCCCCGGTGTACAGAGCAACACTGAACAAACTGAGATCCGTAGCTTGGAGGACTTCATAAAAGAGACGCGAGTTTTGCCCGGCGTCCGCGTCCATGGCGGTGATTTTAGCCACTAGGTACCCGGCATCAGCATATCTGGGGACAACTACAACCGCCGCGGTGTCATTCTCGGGCAACGGGGATACAACGACCGGAGGGTTGTCGTTCTGGTCCAAAACAAACACGTTGACGGTTACGTTCGCGCGGAGAGGCGGGAAACCAGCATCTTCGGCTTGAACCACGATCTGAAAGTTTCTGAGCTGCTCGTGGTCGAAAGAGCGCAGTGCGTAAATGTTGCCGTTATCTGAGTTGATGGACACGTAGGTGGACACCGGCATTCCATGGATGTAGTTTTCTAGAATAGAGTAGGATAAATAGGAATTCTGATCCGCGTCTGCGTCTTGAGCGGTGATGGTGCAAATCGAGGCTCCTGGCGCGTTGTTTTCGGTCAGGTAGACCGTGTAGGAGGGCTGTTTGAAACGCGGCGCGTTATCGTTGATGTCAGACACATGCACTAAAATGGTTTTCCTAGTAAAAAGCGGCGGTGAGCCCATATCACGCGCCGTGAGAGTGATGTTATACTCTGAAATGGATTCTCTGTCCAGAAAATCACACGTAACTAACGTGTAATAGTTTTTAAAAGAGGAATGTAGCTGAAAGGGAACGTGATGAGGGATTTCACAATCAACATTTCCGTTTTCTCCAGAATCTTTATCCATTACGCTAATGACTGCTATAACTGTGCCAGGTGGCGCGTCTTCTTGAACCGGCGTGGATACTGATGTAAGAATCACTTCTGGAAGATTGTCGTTGACGTCTATGATGTTAACCATAACTTTGCAGTGCACCGCCACCGCTGACGGTCCCTTGTCTTTGGCTTGTACATAAATCTCGTGCATCCGCGCCTTTTCATAATCTATAAGTCCTTTTACTTTGATTTCTCCAGTGCGGGAATCCACGCTGAACAGTTCGCGCACTCTCATTGGAGCGTGGCCGCTAAAAGAGTAAGTGATTTCTCCATTGGGTCCTTCATCTAGATCAGTGGCGTTTAGTTTTATCACGACTGTGCCTCTCGGCGCGTTTTCAGCTAGCCTCACTTTATTAAAGTTCTGATCGAACACGGGCGCGTTGTCGTTGGCATCCAGCACCGTTATGTTTATCTGCGCAGTGCCAGATCGTTCTGGCGAGCCTCCGTCCACCGCTGTAAGAACCATCAGGTGAGTCTTCTGCTGCTCCCGGTCCAGCGGACTTTCGAGGATCAGTTCTGCGAATTTACTGCCGTCGCTGCGCGTCTGGACATCCAGGACAAAGTGTTCGTTTACGCTCAGCAGATACGAGCGCAGAGAGTTGTCACCGACGTCCAGGTCCTGCGCGCTTTCCAGTGGGAAGCGCGATCCAGGAGCGGCCGATTCGGAGATATCCAGGTTAAATTCACTCCATGGAAAAACCGGAGAGTTGTCGTTGACATCTAGTATTTCAACTTCTACTCTATACAGTTCTAATGGGTTTTCGATCACAACCTGGAGATGGAATGAACAATATGGATTTTGTTCGCACAACTCTTCTCGATCAATTCTTTCATTGACAAATAAAACACCGTTTTCTAAATTCACCTCCAAATATTGCCGTTTCGCCCCTGAGACTATTCTAAATCGTCGGATTGAGAGTTTGCTGGTGTCTAGTCCCAGATCCTCAGCAATATTTCCAACAAAAGCCCCGTGCTCCAGTTCCTCTGGGATCGTGTAACGAATCTGTGCTAGAACTACATCCAACACCATGAGCGCCAGGCAGGATACCTGCCATGTCCGTATCCACAGCTCCATTGAAATATTGGCTCCTTCTTAATGTGTGACTTCAAATGAACGACCAAACAAAACATTCATAGTTAACGCTTTAACATGGTGGACAAAAACCCACACAAACGCACAGCAACATTTCGAGAGAGAGAATGAGCACGCTAATGATATTGAAGTGAACCTCGTACTTCAGCACTACTGCGCGCGCCTTTGGCCATTGGCTCTTGCGCAAGAGTGAGAGAGTGTGAATGTGTTTGGATGAGAGAGCCAGAAGGGGTGGAGGTAGAATGGGACCTGTGTGATGGAGAGGAAAGGTGCCTCATGACAGTAATCGTCGACTTAACGCTAAACACTAATTGGTTATATACTTTATTGTGCATTCCTTTATTCCTTTTATTCCTTTTCTTTATATATAGTAATTCCTTATATTAAATACAAAAGGAATTAGTTATAATTCCCATTTTCCTGTTAGCCAAAATTACATTACACGTTTTACTGAATGGTTTTCAAAGATCTCGTTTTTAGATTAATTCTGTAAGTTACCATAGAGTTAACTTTGAATACTTAATTCAGTTATTTAATTCACAATTTTTTTTTTAATTTAAATCACAACGTGTTTAAATGCTAAAAACCTCAGTCAAAAATGTATGTATCCTCAATAAGAAAAAAGATAGGCTAACAAACCATTTCATCGTAGTTCTGCAATAAAAAAACAACAACAACAACAACAAAAAAACAGACCTAATCTTAGACAATTTCTGATATTAGTTCAGATATAAAAAATGAAAATTACATTTGGTAACTATATTTTACAGTGTCCTTGTTACATGTTATATGTATACTATTTAATAATAAATTATGCGTAATTACATGCAACTATCCCTAAGCAAAACCATAATCTTAACCCTAACCATATTAATTAATATTACTCAGTACTTAAATGTATAATTACACTGTAACAACGACACCTTAAAATAACCCATACATTTAAAGGTTTAGTTGACGGTATCCATTGCCTTCCATAGCATTTTTTTCCATACTATGGAAGCCAATGGCTACCATCAACTGTTTGATTACCAACATTCTTCAAAATATCTTATTTTGTGCTCAACAAAAGGAATCATTTTTTCACCCTCAAGTTGTTCCAAGCCTGTGTAACTCACACAGGCTTGGAACAACTTGAGGGTGAAAAAATGATGAAGCTGATGATGATGAAAAGTCTTTGTCTCAGGCAATGAAGCTGAGACAAAGACTTTTCAACATCTTTCAAAAGAACTCTAGCTTCTTCCCCATGTAATTCCTGCAATCTTACTCCTTTCTCATTCCTCCTGCTTTCCTTGACAAGTAAAGAAATTCTGTTTTAAATAAGCACCAAACACAATCTGTCTATGGAATGAAACTGCAGCAGATGGCATGATCTTCCAAGGGCTCGTGCTCTTTTTAATTAATGTAGTGGGGATTAAAGGGCCGCGGGTCCGGATCATTAGTGAACAGTGGTATTAAAAGGTTTTGTGAGGTATAATCCAGCCGCTCGCGATTGGCTGAACAGCAGACTACAGGGTTCCCATGATATTCTCCTGCTTTCCATTACCTTAAGTGCATACTAAATGGCATAGAGCCGAGTCGGAAATAAAGCAACTTATATCGACCCACCGAACAAACACATTTACTCTCATTAATGGCCAAAAAGAGGACACGAACGTGGAGTGGTGTAAACAGTCGTTCTTCTTACTTCTTGTCATTCAGGACCAGAGGAGTGTGACTTTTTAAAGGAAGTTTTAGTTTTCTGCTCAACTACATTATTTAAAACTTATTAAAACAAATAAATATCCTACAGTACATACACTGTACTTATCAGGAGGGCGATAAAATTTAATTAGGGGTCTCTGACACCCCTCCCCCCAACCCCCCTTTGCTGCACCCTGTTTAGGACTTTTTAACACTGAATAAATAAATAAATACGACTCTGTGACCGTATAAAACAAATATTGTGAATACTGTGACTTTTTGCTGCAAACACTTATAGTTAAAATTTATACTGTGAGATACACCTGAATATAGGGATGAAATTTATATCTTTAAAATGTAACATCCCTAATAACTTAAGGGTGTCATGTGGTCCAGACATTAGACTGGCACTAATTAAAGGCTCATTTTCCTTCTATCTCTGAATTGATTTTACCAGAGTGGTTTAATGATTTTGAATTAGTCTGTAGCCTACATTAGCCTTTGGTGAACTCCATAAATGCGGATTGACCTACAACAGCATTAGGCTACACAACCGTGCCACTGTTTATAATCCAAATAGTCTGAGGCTTCAGAATTGAGTTTGACAATGAAATAAATAGATTTTTATAGATATTATACATTTAAATAGTCAATAACTTACACTACCGGTCAAAAGTTTGAATAATAATAATAAGACATTTAACTGAGTGAAGTTTTCTTATGCTCATCAAGGTTGCATTTATTTGATCAAAAATAAAAAAAGTGATACTGTGAAATACTATTACAGTTTAAAATAACTGTTGTTGTTGTTGTTTTGGCTGCTCAGGAAACATTTCTTATTATTATCAATGTTAAAAAACAGTTAAATCAGTGCTGCTTAATATTTTTGTGGAAACAGTAATACAAGACCATTGAAAGGTTTGGCGCAAGTTTAAAAAAAGAAAGAAATACTTTCATTCAGCAACAATGCATTAAATAGATCAAACGTGACAGTAAAGATATTTATAGCAAATAAACGCTGTTCTTTTGAACTTCCTATTCTAAGAAAAATACATTGTCAACCATTTCTTAAAACAGTTCTTTAAATTGTAATAATATTCCACAAACGTAACCGTTTAAGTGTATTTTTGATCAAATAAATGCAGCCTTGGTGAGCGTAAGGGACTTCTTCTAAAACATTAAAAATTATTAATACGATTAAATTAAATTTTAAAAATGATAATCTTTTAATCGGCAGTGTATGACAATAATGTCAATGATCATTCACATCGCACCAAATACAATGCAATAATACTTGATTTTCCTTTCCAGAAGGAAACACCAGGGCTTAAAGCTTTGGAGTAAAAGACTAGTTTTAGTTAAGCTTGGATTTTAGTTAGGCTTAGGTTTTAATAGTTAGCATAATACCATATTTGAAGTGCAAAAGTGGCTATAAATGGATACACAGATGCAATAAAGAAAATATTAATCATACTTCTGCATGAATAAAGAGCATTCTAACAAAGTAAATGTGAGATTTTCACATTATTATCTTTATTTTTATTTATTTATTTGATATATAATTAAAAGTAAAAATGAATATACATAAAGCAGTTCAAACTGAATTATCTGCAGAGGTAGAAGTAAGAGGACTATCAATAGACCTGCAGTGCTGGAAGCTCATGGTCCTGACTGCAGATGTAGACCTATATAATTGCACCTTCGTGAACTGCCACGGGGTGGAGGCAGAGTCTGCTGCTAATTACCCCATTCCTCCCCACAGGCCTGCGGCAGCCAATCACGAGAACAAAGTGTACATTTTCATTTACACATCAAATCTCTCTCTCTCTCTCTCACACACACACACACACACACACACACACATACAGACAGTGTGGAGATGGGGCAGAGTGCCACAGACGGAGAATGTCAAAAATGCCATGGGAATGTAGGCACTGCCCTCAACGTCTCTCTCTCACACACACACATAAACATGCTCCCACATCACACATGCACACAGACATAGACAGGGTTTGTCAGTTTAACATGACTAGTAGGGCTGGATATGCACTGGCAGGCCTGCTGTATGTGGAGACTGGTGGTGGGGGGACAAGAACAACAAGCAAAAGACAGAGAATGAAGATAGATTGAAAGAGCAGCTGGAAGGACAGGACTCAGGAGTCAAGAAGATAGTGAAGATGAAGGGAACGAGGGACAGGGGGAGGAACCCGCGGAATAACACCTGCTTCTCAGCTGTGTCAACTGAAGGATTCCCACAGAAGACAGACAGATATTTATGGAGTGGCTGAGGAAATCATCCAGCAGCCACACTGCTATTGGCACACGTGATGCTCTGAGTCATTCGCATCTATGCCGAACCAACTCAACAGTCAGAGTGAAAACAAAATATACAAAAAAAAAAAAAAAAGTCAAAATACATATATTGCTAATATATTATTGGAATATTTTAAAATCTATTTACATAAATATATTTTCAGTGTATTCAATTTTAAAATATGAAGAGTTCAGATGCAAAAGCCTCTAAGTGTCATTTGAAATTTTCTTCTAAAATGAGCATTTTTCATTTTTATAAACATCTATAAAGCTTTTACTCAAAAGTAATTGTAAGATTTAAGAAAAAGTATTTTCTTGCCCAAATATATTATAAATTTTAAAGTATATATATTTCCAAAATATGTTATTTATTTGAAATATTTAGGCCAGAACAAAATGTATATGCTAAAAATAAAATAAAATGTATAAAACAAACAAACAAAAATATAACAAAAATATTTTTTGTTTTAGATTTTTAAAACTTATTCTTAGATTTTTCAAATTTTTTACTTAATATTTAATCATGTTACATTATAATAATGTAATAAACATTATTAATTTATTTAATTATCCAATTATTCATTTAGCCAGTTTTAAACAAATATATAATTGTTAAAGATATTAATTAAATGGATTTAATATACATGTTGAATGGAAGTATAAACAAACAAACAAACAAATAGTATTTACTTTACATTTTCATATTAATAATATAATTGTATGTTGCATTATGTAATGCAATAAATATTATTTATTTATTTATTTATCAAATTCTTTATTTGGACAATTTTAAACAAATATAAAATATATTTGTTAAGATATTAAAGATATTAATTAAATAGATTTAAATATACATGTTGAAAATATAAAATAAATAAATTGGAAGTATAAAAAAACAAACAGTCAAATGAATAGTATTTACTTTACAATTTCATATTAATAAATATAATATCATTAAATAAATATAATTTTGTGTATGTGTGTACATATGCATGCATGTATTGATTGATTGATTGATTGATTGATTTATGCTGTATGTGAAACCCCAACCCTCTGTAGATAACGTCTAAGACAGATAAAAATTTAAAACGCGATCGGTAAGAACAATCTTTATACATCTAGAAGTAGTTACTTTCATGTCAGGAATTACAAAACATGGAAACATTTGGACAATTTTTTTTTCAAGCAGTTCTCTATACGTCCGAAGGGGGGCAGCAGCAGTGCTCCTGAGTCGAACTTTCTTATTATAAGTGAAAACAGATGAGGCACGTGGCAAATAGCCACATGTAATGCATTTAAATCCAGATTTTGTTCTCAAAAATGTTTTAGGGCTAAATGACAATCATACAGCTGTAGTTTAGCCCAAACCACCAACTTATATGAGCAGTGAAACCTTACATAAGAATCAGCCTCTAACCAATCCCATTTATTTTCATTTAGGATCAAAGCACACAGTTATGCAGAAATGCCTTGATGGTTAATTGCATATGAGAGAATTTAATATTGTAAATAGATCCACTATCCTGATCTACTTTATTACAGATTAAGCGGTGTGGATTCTCTAATCCTGTACTGACAGGCATCTAAATGGTTGGGTGCATTTGTGAATTGTAGCTGTTTTGATTTACTCAGCTATTGTAAATCAGAATAACACATACCTGGTGTTCCCGGAATCATACCCTTTAACTCACATCTGCTGTTATTTTCACAAAATAGTTGAACATCTTTCTGAACATTGGTTAAATACATTCTCTTTGAACACTAAATCTACATAGTGTGGTAGAAAACAATGGAAAAGAACACATTAAGAGCTTAAGTATCTATGTGCAACCCCATCTGCAGGTGAGTCCAGAGAAATACACCACAGACTGGCAAATGCACAGGAGGTGCATTAGGATTTGACCTTGAGAGGGTTCAGCGTGTGTGAGAATGTGTGTCCGCAGGGTTGTACATGTGTGTGTCCTCCCAACATCTGTCAGATGCATTATATTTCATTATCAAAGCTTTCACAACAACTGCTGTACCTGCATAAAACACAACACTCCTACACTCAGACTTTATTAAAATGCATTCTTTTTAGAAAACATGAAAGCTGTTTTACCTCAAATGTTTCACCTTACATTTAGACCAGGAGAGAATAGCACATTTCTATTTATGTAAACAGCATAAAGTTAAAACTGTAATTTTACTTGAAAATTTTATTTCATAATAATAATAATAATAATAATAATATTTTTAGAGGCACTTAAACGAGAAAAATAAATTTAAATATATAATATAATTTTATCTAACTGCATGCTTTAAGAATTATAAAATAAATCGTATAATTTAATTAAATGTATCATCATTTAATACATGTATTTATTATATTAAAATAATATTATAATATTATTAAATTATTATTATATTATTATTTCCTTGTAAATAATAATAATAATAATGATAATAATAATAATTATTATTATTACTATTATTGTTATTATTAAATATAATAAAAAATAACAATAATAACAATAATAATGATTTACAAGTAAATTAAAAGCTTATTTTAATAATATTACAATATTATTTTATAATATTATAATATTATGTTATAATATAATAATATTGTAATTTTACACTTCAATGGCAAAAATAATATTAGTTACATAATTTAACACAAATACATACTTTATTAATATTTACTTTTATTTATATAATATTTAATATTTTTACTTATTATTGAATATTTTATTAAATATTTAATGAATTATATGATGATTTATATAATATCATTCATTAAATAAATATTAATAAAATAAAACACAATAATTACATTACATAATTTCAATAAATTACATAATTTATTTAATATACTAAACTAATGATACTATTTTTTAAATTATGATTAAATTATTAATAAATAATTATATCAATATTGTTATAATAAAAATAGCCCATTTTTTAAATAGAATTTTTAAATAAATGATATATACAGTATATATTTGTATTAATATATCTCTGTGTCCGTCTGTGTGTGTGTGCGTGTGTGTGCATTTCTTTTTCGCACATTTCTTATGGTATGGAATGCACCTGTTCTTATTTGTGTTTATCCATCTCATATTTCATCTCAGCCTTCATTTCTATGAATTCAGGGCAGTTAATCTTTCTGAGTCAATGTTGTTGCTCAAACAGCAGCATAAACCGCTGGGTTTAAACAACAGTTCCCCAAAATATACAGACGTACTCTGTAGAATAGCATGTTTGCTAAGGCACCTGGCAGCCACACAGCTCTTGCAAAACTTGACGATAATGCAACCCAACATTCCAGCATCAGAAAAAGCACAAAAAAACTGCTCCTCACAAGACCAGATTTTTCTTTTCTTTTCTTTTTTTGTCAGCGTATATGTGTGTTTATTTGCCAGAAGCCCTAAGGTCAATGATGTTGTAGCAAATTAGAGGTGAGTGACAGCTGGCTAGCACGGCTGACAGATTTGAGGAATTCGGGCAGTCTGTGAGGACGGCCCTGCCTGAATGTTAAACACTTTTTCCACAAAGCTCAAAGGAACAGTTCTACCTATTAGCAATTCAAACGCACACACATTCTTTTTCCTCTAGCTACTTACAGAAATCTGGAATCGCCGAGTTGTTTTAGGCAGCGCTAATGTCGTTTACGTCGACATATTGCAGGCAGATTGGATTAATTAGAAGCTGGAAGTACATAACTCGACAATACGATTCTCTTTTAACCAAAACTCGCATACAAATACATGTAAAAAGTGCGTCTACATGAGCATGTGTCTGTGTGGTTACAAGAGACCTGTGGTCGGCACACTAAAACAAATTCATTCCCACTCTGCAGAAAGGAGGTAGAGAATGTCCATTTACGTACTCGCAGTTCAGTGGCTGCGGTCATGTGCTCTCGCCAGCGCACAGAGAGAAGAGACCTGTGGTTTTAACCCAGCCAGAAAGGAGGGAGGCGGGGAGGGAGAGAAGGGGAGCAGAGTGATGACAGCTCATGATGTTATACATTGCAAATGTGAGCTGGGAAGTGACCGAGTGTGGGTTAATAAGCCGTAGAATGAGGAAAGAGTCCAGAGATGACAATGCGGCGTATGTAAAGGCATGGGGAAGCTGAAAAGAGGGCTTGTGAAAGCGCCTAAAACACGCGAGGCATGTTGGAAGGCGTTTTGGGACGCAATCGCCAGCGTGATGACATCCATCACAGCTGAGTTTCAAAAGAAAAAAAAACCCGGGTGCGAGCCAAACAGCGTGTGTTTCTGTTACCTACAGTGACCTTCTTTCCTTCTCTGTCATTCCACGATCCTCCTTTCCCCCCATTATTCAGCTCCTCGCTTCCTTTTTCCATCGCTCTAGCCCTTTCTTTTCACACTTCACTCCCTTTTACACCTTCGTCTCCCTCCGCCGACTTCGGTTTGCTGCCGCTTCCCCTTCCTCCCCGGCCTGCTAATCTATTCCAGAAGAAAGGCTACCATGGAGAACGCATAACAAGTGCTCATACTTCAGCACAGGCCAAGAGAGAAATAACACAGAGAAGGAAAAATGGGAGTGGGGTAGGCTACAGACAGGCAGAAAAAGGAGAGAAAGTGTTTATTCAAACTCAAAGCTGACTCCTTTGTTGCGGTAGGGACCTGTCTTATATTAGAAGTCTGAACTCCCTTCAAAGTCTGGAAAGATGGAAGATGGGCCAAAAGGAAGAGAAAGAACGAGACAGAGGGAGACGAACAGAAGAAGGAGAAACTCCTATTTTGTCTGAAACTGGTAGAATTGGAAATGAGAAATGAGCGGAGGATAAAAAGAAAGAGAGAGAGAGAGAGCTTGGGGGGGGGGGCAACTCCATTGAGAGAATAGATGAACTATGCTCGGTTCTAGACTGCGAACACATTCAAACCAATCAGCCAAATCTTTGATGGAGGCTTTGATTACAAATATTGATATTCATAAGCGCTAAATCATACGCTCAGTCTACAGCCGTTGTGGCGTAATGTTGATTTCCATAAGAATTCATTTCCACTGTCTAAAGGCCTGTTCACACCAATGATAACTATAATGACAGCGTCAACACAAACGCACAATAACATTCTGTTTAGTCTAAGCACATTCTGCAGTTATGTCACCTGCCACTTTAATGCTTGAGCTCTTTAAAGCAGGATGGATTCTGATTGGCTGTCAATGTTTTAATCGTTTATCAGCGGGAAGAAATTTGTTGTGAAACTGGTGAACTGAATTTGGTAGCAATTTTGTATAAATTCATATGATGTGATTCATATGGAAACAAACAAATTTAATGAAGAAAAAAAAGAGCATGAAGGTCCACTCTTAAGTGTCAAATTTCTGCTTTTAAATCCTCCAAAAATTAGCCCCATTTACTTCCACTGAAATTGCCTAACAATGGATGCAATTATGCTCAATTTGTGAAAGATTTAAAACACTGTAACCTTGTTTTTTTTTTTAAGAAAACAAGGGAGTTGAAATCATTTTTGTGGTAATCAGCATAAATGTTCCTTCAAGAAAACAGAATATTGAAATTCAAAGAGTTCTGAGAGAATGCGCATGTGATACCTTTCACATGAAGATCTCTGGACTTCATCTAAAAATTCAATCTGGGTGGAGGGCCCGAAGTCCAGACACTGAAAGACAAAGAGCAGTGAAATGCTGGTACAAAAGGTTATACAATCACAACGGTGAGAGTGATCCAGTCAACCAGGCTCCCTAACTCAGTCTATAATATAGCTGTTCGCACAACCGGGTGTGTATACATTGAATATCAGATCATTATGACCTGCTAATTGCTCAATGCTCTCCAGTGGAGCTGAAATATCAAACCATTACACTAATCAAAAATGTTTGTTGTCTCTGGAAATTACAGGATTTTTAAGGTGAGAGGAAATGAGTTATAGTATTTTGGAAATGTGACATGGCTCATTTAGGATGTTCAAAACTGCCAAGCGGGCCGTGACCTGTCTAGCTACCCGCTAATTTACATCTCTCTCCTTCACTCGCACACATCTATTGCTCCTCCTGGATGGGGCACAGGGGTGCTGGGGCGAGAAAAGGGGGGTGGAGGAGCATGCAGTGCTGGCGCTTGTTGGCTGACCCGGGTGTCTGCGGTTCTATCGTGGTCAGAGGAGGGGGAAAACGGGCGGTGTTTCTGAAATCCCTGTGAAATGTTCTTTTTGGAACGACTTGTTGCTTACATACCTCTCTCACACCCTCTCTTCTATTTTGAAGTGTTTAAATATGGCCTAATATTGCTCAGTACCCCTTTTAGGTTTAACAGAAATCTAATTTTTAAGGGATGCAGTAAGTAAGTGTTTGTTTAGGTTTAGCTGGTACTTATTTGCCAAGATAGTGTCAGTGGTTTTACACTTTATACTGACCCCTCTTGGTGTGGATGCACTGTTGCTTGTTTGTTTATCTTTATCATTTTATTAGTTCATTTGTTTTTCTCTAGGCTACCTTACACTACACATATCTGTATAATGAATATTCTAGATTGAATCACGACAGATTTTTATGGTGGCAGCTATTTGTGGGTTTTTTGTTTTATCACTCCATTAGAGGCTGCTGGTTATAGAGGATTTATGCGTGTGAGAGCGTGCGTGTTTGGATCTCCCTGTTTTAAAACGCCTAAAAAAATGCATTAATTAAGCAATATTATTAGTAGTAACTTGGCCAGTTGAATGACACGGCGATGTATGTCAACATGGCGGCCACCATAAGGGGGCGCCCCGCTACATGTAGATTAAAACCGCTTTTTTTCTGCAAAACTGACAGGACTTGAATCTTATCGCACGTGGTATTTCTCAAAACACTGTTTAACGGTTTACATCGCAAAACAACGACTGAATGCGCCTTTAAGCGGGACGTCCAGACTTTCCCGAACGCTTTCCGTTTAATAAAAGGTCACTCGGTTTATGTAAGCAGTTTCAAAGTGCTGAAAGTTTTGAATTCGGTTATTGCTGGACGGTCGAAGCGCTTCTCTTCCATCGCCCCACCTTGGTGATGATAAGTGAGCTAGAAACATCGTCCCATCATCATCCCTGCCCCTGCGCGCACCCCGCCCATCTCCGTTCCACTTCAGCTGCGCTTCCTTCTCATTCAGCAAACGCACTGTCCTGTGGCGAGAGAGGGGTCCTTTCCACCCCACAGCCAAACAAAAGAAGCCTGGAAAAGGAGAAAATCTAGCAAAGACTTCTTAAAGGGCAGCAGGACCCCTGAATTCTGCGTTTTTGTGTGAAGACAGCAGCGTTCTTGAGGATATTGCAGGAAGGAACACTGGGAAGCTTTTTAATATCCATCCATTGTCAGTGTGTCATGTGGAGTGTGGGGTCACACAGGAGGATGACCTGTTTTTCACCTGTCGTTCTTCAGCATACATCTGAACAGGTTTGCTTGCAAGAAGACTCTCTCTGAACAATCCTCCAACACGCGCTCAGATGCTCACCTGGGTCTGTGTCCGGTTTTGGCTCCAGTTTTTAAAACCATCGCCTCAAAGATCTCACTGTCCGGGGTGATAGAAGCGCTGGAGCGATGCAGTCCATCCTGTCCTCTGCTGTCGTCCTGTAAGTTTCACGTGTAATTATTCAGTTTGAGTTGAAGGCTGTATTGTAGCGAGTCTCCATCTACTGATGGGTCCACCGTTTTGTCCAGCCTGAGCGTTTGTTGTGTTTCTCATCTCTGGGTCAGACGATAGCCTCAGCAGATGCTGTGTTCTCATAATAACACATCCCACCCAGTGTCTCCTCAGATAACAGCAGCATGCACACTCATGATGAGACTTTCTAGGTCTGAATCCTGCTTAGACTGTAGTACAAGTCATGTGTTGGTCAATGACGAACAAGGATGTCATAATTTAAATTAAAACACAGCTAAATATAAATTAAATTACCATAAATGAAAACTACCCAGAATATTTTTTTGCAATACATTTAGCAAAACTATTATTTTTAAAGTTCAAATGTTTTTGTTGTTGTTTTTAACCTAATACTCCTGGCACACAGTCATGAGGTTCCTAAAGGGTCACCTCTTTATGGTTTTATGGTCTTAATGTTTTTATGGTTTTCTTGACACTTGACAACAAAATGGCTTCCTTCATTTTAGTGAGACCACAGTGATTTCAATTATGTGGCCAGATGGTTTATATATCATATATGATATATTATGATATATATCATAACATTATACCACTACTTATGCCAGAATATATTTCCTAAATAAATTCAGATTGATATTTTGTATTCCTTTTTATGATCTTCAGACTGTTACACTGTTTTTTTTTTTGTTTTTTTTTACTGAGCATTGTTTACCCATATATCAAAAACAGTAGTAATATTTTGTTCACCAAGAAGTGTCATAAAATAGAAGTGACCGGAGTTGGTTGGATCAGGGTTCATTCATGGGTCATATTCAGGTGGTCACAAAATCACTTTTGAGTATTTGCCCTCCTGATCCAATAGATTTAAACCTGTCGAGGTGAGGACAACATTTGAAATTTTTATGTTAAAACAAAAAGCACTTAACCCCACTAGCTAAAAATAATTAAAGAAAGATGTAAAACATATGAATGTTGGTTAATAAAAATGGGAAGCGATTATATTTTGGTAGATTTGGAAGCCTGCGATACATTATGATTCCTGGCTGACATCATTTAGGAAAAGAGAGTGAGCGAGGCTGGTTGGCATATGTATAAAGTATTATTAACAATTCATAGCAGATTTGAACATTGATCTTTAAATACATGCAGACACTCACATGTGGTGCTAGTTTGGGTTAAAATAAACATTTTCATCTTTTCTTCGTGTTGCATCCTTCTTATAACTGTAGTCTTTTAACACTGTGCCAACCAACCCTAAAATAATATAATATTTTGTAATACTGAGTCCCTTTTTTATCTAAGAACTTAAGCTTTCATTTGCACCTAATTGGCTTGTCTTAACATTTGATGCAACAGAGATATAAAACTAAAAATATAAAAGTGTGACATCCAACCTTAGTCTCCCCTGCATAAGTTAGAAAAGCCACTAGAGCAAATGCAAATGTCCCACAATGACATGTGTCTTCTCTATTTCTCTTTGGCCAGATGCTTCCAGGTCGTGTTACTGTTCTACAGCCCATTACAGGTGCTTACAGTCTGCATGTGTTACCGATAATAAAACCATATATCAATTGATAGTTCATAAATCAATGAAAGTGATTTGTGACTGACTCCTGTGTTTGTGCAGGTGTTAGCGGTGGAAAATGTTAATTTTGGAGTACATGTAGAGAATCAGACAGGGGTGCGGGACGGCCTGAGCCGGAAACACCATCGGGTTTACCAACTATACAGTCGGACCAGTGGAAAACACGTCCAGGTGCTCGGCAAGAAAATCACTGCCTTGGGAGAGGATGGGGATAAATATGGTAAGGAATAATCTGAATGTGTCAGCTTACCTGTACACATTAAATTAAATGACTGACTGATAAATTCATAAGAATTCTATCTATTTATTTATGTAATAAAGTATGTGTGTGTGTGAAAGAGATAATTTATTGACAATATAAGTGTTTAATTATTGTAATTACTAAAATGTAAATATTAAAATATTAATTTATATTAGTTATTTGATAAATAATTTATAAGAAATACACCACTTAATATACACAAAAATATTATTCAGTAATTATGAATTTCATATTTTAATTAGTTATATTTGCTGTATATATGTGTGTGTACAATTATATACACTATATATATATATATATATATATATATACACACACACACATAGAATGTATATGTATATACTGTATGTATATATATTTAATATTAAATATATTATTTAATATATTTATTATAGGCCTATATAATGTATAATACTACAATTGCATCATGTTACTACTTCTGCTAACTGAATAAATGTAAATGTATATTAAATACATTTATAGTAATATATAATAAATATTTAAAACCTAAATCGAAATCTAATAAGGTCTGAAACCACTAACACACTTCTGTATTAAAATCTGAAGTGAAAAAAATCATCTGCCAAACATAGTTGTCTTGCTAAACTTGGTAAAGTTTCTATGACAATGAATCTAAGGCATTTGAGTGTCAATTATGCATCTGAGTTCATTTATATTCCTGTATGTTTGTATTTTTGTGTTTCTTCACAAGCCCAGCTCGTGGTGGAGGCCGACACCTTTGGGAGTCAAGTGAGAATAAGAGGAAAAGAGACAAACTACTACTTGTGCATGAACCGTAAGGGGAAGCTTGTGGGGAGGGTGAGTTACTGAGAAATTACTGTACTTGATATTGTAGGGTTAACATCCTTTAAATCATTCATGCCCATTCATGCCCTTTCACACACTGATTTGAAACAACCTGAAGTCACTTGGCCGTGTGCAAACCTCATAAAATGCACATCTTTGTTGAATTCGTAATGAACAAAACAATGGCAAAAAAACAAGCTTGTTTCACAATAATTCCAATGAGATCAAGACCAAGAAAAGTAAGCTGCTTTTTGCAAAATGAAATTCTCAGTATAGATCATGGGCCAAATATAGTTATACACCTGGATTTAATTACACTAACCAGCCACTTTATTATATACAGCTTGCTAGTACCGTGTTGGACACTTTTTTGCCTTCAGAACTGTCATAGATTCAACAAGGATCAAGAAACCAGTTTGTTATGATTTGAGCTTTGAGATATGGCCACTTCCAGCAGACAAAAATGCCCCATCACAAGATGGTACACTGTGGTCATAAAGGGATGGACATGGGCAGCAACATTACCCAGGTTGGTACTAAGGGGCGCAAATTGTGGTTAGAAAACACCCCACACCATTACAGCACCAACCTGGACATTGATACAAAGCCAGCCAGATATAGCAATGCTTTCATGTCGTTCACGCCAAATTCTGACCCTACCATTTTAATAATGCAGCAGAAATAAAGACTCATTAGACCAGGCAACCTTTTTTCAATCGTCTATTGTCCAATTTTGGTGAGCCCGTGCAAACTGCATTCTCAGTTTCCTGTTGTTAGCTGACAGAAGTGGCACCCGGTGTGCTCTTCTGCTGCTGTAGCCCATCTGCTTCAAGGTTCAACATGCTATGTTTTCAGACATGCTCTTCTGCATAGCTTGGTTGTAGTGAGTGTTTATTTGAGTTACTGTTGCATTTCTATCATCTCAAATCAGTCTGGCCATTCTCCTCTGATGTCTGGCTTCAAGGTATTTTCACCCACAGAACTACCACTCATTGGATATTTTCTCATTTTCAGACCATTCTCTGTAAACCCTAGAGATGGCGGTGCGTGAAAATCCCAGTAGATCAGCAGTTTCTGAAATACTGTGGTACCAACAACAAACACATTTAAAGTCACTTAAATCGCCTTTCTTCCTCATTCTGATGGTCGGTTTGAACTTCAGCACATTGTCTTGACCAAGTGCCTAAATGCACTGAGTTCCTGCCATGTGATTAGCTGATTAGATGTATTATCGAGAAGCTGTACTTAATAAAGTGGCCAGTGAGTGTATATTAAACATGCCTCTTTATAATGAAAATGCATATGCTTTTCCATTGCAGAAAGATAGCAGCGTAAACGGAGGCTGCATTTTCATTGAGATAATGCTTGAGAATAACTACACCGCTTGGATGTCAGCGCGCTATGTAGGCTGGTACATTGGCTTCACCAAAAGGGGCCGACCGCGCAGAGGTCCGAACACGTTACCCAACCAGCGAGACGTGCATTTCATGAAACGCTTCCCTCCAGGAGAGCAGCCCGACCTGCAGCCCTGCAGCTTTACCACGGTCAGCAAGAGGAGCAAAAGAGTCCAGCGGACCTCCACCGCTCCACCACCACTCCAGTGATACAACAAACACTGACTGCTGTGCAAAGATCACATCTTACAGAGGATCTAGAGACGCTCTTCCTTACAATGCAAGTAGGTTAGGCTTTAGGACTGACCTCTCGGTAGAAGTCACAGTCAAAGGACAAGGTTGCTTAAACGTTGTGTAATCATGCAAATATAACCAAAGACTCCTGGGCAAGTGTCCAGTCACTAAACCCTGACAAGGGGACCAAGCACTTCAGAGGCCAAAGAATTCCCCTCTATGTCCAGTACCACTATAAAAGAGCAAAGAGCTCTACTTGCGTGAAGTTGTATGGCTGGAAAACTGGCAAGTGCGTGGCATAATATGCATTAGTTGAGACTCTGCGACTTGGATGCTTATGACCAAAAGGGCGATTAAAGGACCTGCTTTGTGAACTCATCAAATTCAACTTTGGGCCTGTAAGAGCCATGAGATTGTAAACAAGAACCAAAGTCATTCAGAATGTATTTGTCAAGAAAATCTTATTTGACATCCTTGTGAATGTGTAGTTTTGGTTTTGCCTCAGATATTTCACATTTCACCACAAGAACCTAGAGTCTTTCATATTCATCCAATGAAAAAGTGTAATTTAATGGGAGTGATATACACTACCGTTCATAAGTTTGGGGTTGGTAAAATTTTTAAATGTTTTTGTAGAAACTCAGACTTCCCAAAAAATGCATTTGATCAAAAATACAGAAAAAAACCAACAGTAATATTGTGAAAATTTCAATTTACAGTAAATTTTGTGTTTTAATATATTTTAAAATGTACTTTATTCCGGTGATAGCAAAGCTGACTTTCCAGCAGCCATTCCTCCGGTCTTCAGTGTCACATAATCTTTGAGAAATCATTCTAATATGCTGATTTCCTACTCAAGAAATTTCTTGATTTGAATGTTGAAAACAGTGGTGCTGCTCCACATTTTGTCAAATCAAAAGTCTAAAAGTACAATAAATTGTCTTTAATAACACAACTGATCAATTAAAAACAACAAAAAACAAAACCACCCATAATGACCCTAAACATTCGAACGGTAGGGCAAATATAATTTGGCCGCACAGAATGTCATATTAAATATTCTGACCACTAATAAGATTGTAAAATCCCCCATAATCCACAAAAGAAAGTATGATAAAAGAACATATATAAAAAGACAAACTATGTGAGCAAACACTGATCTGCACTGATGTTCATGGCGGTTTTAAAACAAAATATCCATTACTGGCCACAACATGAGCTGATTTTCACTCTAGAGAGTTAAATGTATCTGAGTTATTTGAACTGATCCCAGAGCTTCCAGCCCTGCAAGTGTTGTAATGCTAAATGTTGCGGTTACTGTTCCAAATTACTCCGTCCCAAAACCACTTGGGGCTGATGAAATCTTGAGAGATGAAATATTTTGATACTATTCATGTTATTAAAATATTTATTTTGTGGATCCATTGATCAATGGGTTTCATCTTTTGACACTTTTACCCTGAACATTGGTGTATTTTGGGGTCCAAACTCTCACTATTTTATCGCCACCTGGTGGACCCAGAGGGTATAAACCAAAATGCAAACCATGTAAAACTGACTAGAACTAATTTAACTATTATAAGAGTTCCAAACAATAAGAAAGCTAAACTATAGATCAAAACCAAGAAGATTTAAACACATAAGTACTCTTTTGAGGGTTTTTCTGTACTCTAGTCATCTACTGCATTCCGGATCAGCCATATTGGGCAGTAGTCGTCTCTCTCTCTCTCTCCCGTCTGCAGACTGACTTTGATCCTCCCTCTTTATAATGTCTCCATCTCTCTCACATCCACCCTTATGTCTCGCAATCTGACAGTAGCCTGCCATCATTCATTCTAATGCCTTATTTCAATGGAATTCCATTCTAAAGTTCACATAGAACGGAACTCTGTGATTCTTGAGATTTCAGACTAAAATATTGCTCTGCATTTTTGAATTTGAACATTTTTTGAATTGCTACAGCGCTGAACTGGGCTGGTATTGTGGCTGTTGCCATGGTGGCGTTCATAAGGAAAGCTGAAATCAAATAAGACGAAAATGACAGTACTGCCAATTTCCACATATTCGGAGCAGGAGGTAAACTTAAATATTTGAACAGCGGCCCTGCAATTTTTGGAGGTCTTGGCAAGCGCAGCAGCAGGTTACTGAAATCTGGGCCTGTCGGAAAGCCTTTATCTCAAAAGGGCGAATCATGCGTACAAACACGCACACACACACACACACACACACACACACACGAATAACACGACGCGCTTGTGCAAGATTCTTAACACTCCTTCACAGTCAAGTACTTTATTCTTATTAATAACGCTTTTTTCTTTAAAAAATCTTTTCAATATACAACACCATTTTAGACGAGACAATTCTGTTTACAACTAAATTCAGATCAGTTATGGGTCATTCAGAACCTAGACGAGCAGACAGTGAAAAGGGGAACGAGACGGACAGCGCTAAAAACGAGAAATGGAGGGACATATCAGGAGAAGAGTCAAAAAACTACAATTATTCATACGATTTCACAAGAAAAGAAAATATGAAGTCAATTTCCCAACTTAAAAAAAAAAGGAAAAGCATAAAAAAAACAAAAACATAAGACAGAAACCGAGGGGTTGACCAGCACACATTACACGTCCCATCGCTCGCTCATTCATGCAGAACAGTCCTGAGAGAAGGAAGGCACTCAGACCTTGCCTTCTCCCTTTAGTTTTTCATCTTTTTCATTTGAATCAATAAAAATAAAACAAACAAAAGATAGATACAGAGTTCAAGGGCCCAGGGGGCGGCGCTGGGGCAGCCGTCACTCTGTACGCGGTGGCGGGGGTGAGGGGGGGCTCCACGCCCACCCTCACGCTCTCTGTTTAATGGCATCCCTCTCTCCATCTTTTCTCCGCCTCCTCCTCCGCAGAGAGCGAGAAAGAGAACTGATGCGGTTTGTTTCGTGGGGCGGCCCTCAAAACGACTGAAGGGGGGGAGAAATAAAACGGACAGATGGAGAGAGGAGGGTGAAGGGGAGGGGGGTGGTGGTGGCGTTCCTCGACCTTTGATCCTGGCACACTTCAACAGAGACTGGGTCACCCGAACAGTCCCCACACACATTCGCACACACTCCGCACGCCACCAGGGCTTCCCTGTCGAGAGATCACACGCATGCAAGTTACAGTTCCTATTTTGATGTGTGTGAACTTACGAGATAAAACGTGTGCTACCTGCTATCTGGATATATAGGTATACGTGCGGGACGGCGATCGTCCTTCCGTCTGCCCGTTGGTCGACACGTTGAGGAAGTCCCAGATAAGGATAGTGTCATCGTGGGAACTGCTGATGATCTGGAACTCGTCAAACTGGAGCCGGAACACTCGGCCAGAATGTTCCTACATGCAAAACAGACTATATTAAAACAATTCATCCACGACAACACTGCTGCGAATCAAAAGCAGTCGCAGACCAGGAATGACGTGACACAAGACTATGGTGCTATAAATGTGTGACAATGCAGTGGGCTGATTAGTGAATAACACAGAGCGGTTAACTTTTGTCACAGAGCAATTAATTGGCTGATGTTTGGGCATTTGAGATTATTGCTGCAAAGTTTGTTGTCTTGTCCACATTTAAAGATTTGTCCTTAAAAAAAATAAATAAAAAAACTTGAGAGCCTGAAGACGAGGAGATGGAAACTCACCACTAGTGTACGTAGACACAGAGTGCTGGCAGGGGCTCGTGGATCGAGAGCAGCTTGTAGGTCCCATACTTTAATTTTACTGCGCACACACACAAACATATTAAAACACATTAGACAATGCACAAAAAAAATAAATAAAAAATGACCATCATAAATCCATGGTACATCGGTTAAAATACCCTTTCTCATTCTTATGTTGTAAAGCAGCTCTAGAGGTGCATTTCACACATAATCTACAGATAATCTGTGATTCAACTGTGGGCTTTGTGGGATTAAAAGTGACTGCTCCCTCGGCTGTGTGGGTATTGTGCACTGCTCATGTATCAGATTAATGACCGGAGCATAGGGAGCAGACAAATGCAACTCCGCAATTAAAGATGTGAGAATAAAGAGATTATTCACATTAAGGCCAGGAAAAAAATCCAGACAAAAAAAAAAAAACCTGCTTAAATTTAATCCCCCAGACTACACTACATTTCAGCAATGGCAGTGTGAGGAGATCAAGGAGGGATTTCGCTAACAGATTCATTTTTAAAATGCACATCTCAGTTTCCAATGTTACATACTGTTTTTTTGTTTTTTTTTGAGACTTTTTATAAGAACTTCCCTTCCCAGTCTTATTTGGCTGTCGCCAAACAGTTGCAAAAGTTGTTTTTCCACATTCTGTTGTTCTTCACTGCACTGCAACGCAAAAAATGACAATAAAACTTCCTTCAACTTTGAACTAATCAGACTCAGACGTACCCGTCATACGCTCCACTCACGATCCGCTTGTTATCAAAGCGAATACAGCGAACAAGCTCCTCGTGCCCTTCCAAAACCCGCAAGCAAGCTCCACACTCGATATCCCACAGCCTAGAGAAACAGATTAGCACAAATTTTGTGAGAAAATAAATCATACAAGTAAAGAACACTAACTGGCTGAATCCAGGTCACATTCTTTCCACCAAAAAGAACAATTATACCAACAAGAAAAACAAAGAATAGGGTTACATGTCACATGAAGAAAATAAAGTCCCTTATGATATTTTGCACACTATTTTCAGACCAATTAAATTCAAATGACTTTTTTCATTACAAAAAAGAATTATACTTAAACTTAGTTCATAGACCATGGTAGCACTTGTTGTAGTTGATTTGATTTAATGAAATGAATAAACAGAAAGAAAGAAAGAAAGAAAGAAAGAAATGAATTAGGTATCTTATACTCACAAAGGCCACATTTTTGATCAAAAATACAGTAAAAACAATAATACGCAATACATTAAACAAAATTATTAAAATTATATTTTAATATCAGTGTCACATTAGCAGTGAAAAAATCTGAATGATTTCTGAAGGCTGTTTATTACATTAAAATAATTTAAACAAAATGAATAAATAAATAAATACCAGTAAAACGTTACTGTTTTTTGTTTACTTTTATTTATTTATTCAATTTTTAACGCCATGTCAGCATCAAGGCTATTCTCATGGCGACCTCCGAATAAATTATTCAAGGTATACAATTACCAAAAGGTTATTAAACATTTCAGATGTACACTAGACAAAAATTCTAATACACATTCAGGTGATATTTTTAAATAAGTTAAACACACCTCTACATTTTACTAGTAAAAAATGTACTTAATTATCCTGGGGTGAAATGTCACCTGTATATTTTTGACATTTCTTGAGATTCACTCAACTACTATTAAACAAACTTGAATGATTGCTAATTCACACACACACACACCTGATGGTGTTGTCTGAGGAGCCGCTGACCACAAGTCTGTCTCTGTACTGCAGGCAGGCAATTCCTCGCTTATGACCGTTTAGTGTCCGAACAAACTCACAGGTGCTTGTACTCCACACCTGCAAATCACAGTACATCACACAACAGGATTAAACATTAAACACTTTAAATCTGTTCCAAATCACTGCCATCTATCCTTAGAATAATATGTAGGCATATTTAATAAAATACCAGTACTTTTAAACTCAGGAAGTCATGTGTGTGCATGAGAATACACCTCCAGACATCTACACACACCAGCCCTCACTGCCCTGCCTCATTATTTGGGGAATGTTTTGATAGGGTGGGGGCTGCAGAATGACTTGGCACCCCTCCCAGAGTGATGGGTGCGCTGGATCAGGGCTGTCTGTTTCTGGAATCTCAAATGCTCCGAGTCCAGCATCTAGAGCGACACGAGTGCTGAAGAGGACTCTGGGCAAGAGCAAGGACTATAGCGCTTCTGCAGTCTACAGAGAATTAGGAAACTATTACACTGCTGCCCTCTGCTGGGAACTTCTATGCTTTGGACAGAACAAGCCAGTCAATGTCTAGCTGCATGACAATATGGTCTAGTACGCTGCAGCTTATTGTCATCAAGTATCAACACACTCAGACAGGACAGGGCATGATGCATATGAAATCAGATATAACACAAAGCATTGATTTGTGTTTTGATTGACAGCTGATAACGGTCATTCAAAGATCAGAGCACTGACCTTTATGGTTCGATCCCCAGAGGCAGAGACAATGTACTTGTCGTCAAAGTCGACCACATTGACGGCAGCCCTGTGCCCGACGAGGACCCGGCGGAGACTGATGTCTGTAGGAGAGGCCATGTCCCACACGGCAATGGAGCGATCCTTCGAGCAGGTGACCATCAGCCCGTTACAGAATCGCAGGTGGAGCACGGCCTCGTTGTGGTGGATCAGAGTGTTCAGAACCTCCCCCGAGTTCACATCCCACACTCTGGGTAAAAAGAGAAGGCAAGCAAAGTCAGACCTGATTTTATCAGTCCCTTATTCATTCCAGCTGAACAGACATGTGGAGTGATGGGGGGGGGGGGGGACTGGAAAAAATGAACAGAGGACTTATAGAGAGCGAGAGAACGATATAAATCTGACCTGACAGTGGAATCAGAGGAGCCGGTAACAATGACTCTCTCATCGTATTGCAGACACAGCACAGAGCCTGTGTGCCCTGTCAGGATCTTCAAACACTCGAGAGTCTGTTTATCCCATATCTGAATGCAAACACACATATGACGTCTTTTTACAATTGTAAACACCATGAATTTAACAATGTCAAATATAAACTGCTGTTAACTAGATAGACTCATCATTAAAGAAAAAAAATAAATAAATAAGAAAAAAAAAAAAAAAAAAAGTATACATTTCTAGTTGGGATGCACCAATATTTAGTCAATAACTCTTTGTATTATTATGGCCAATATCAATTACAATTGTAAAACGTTTTACTTTAAATAAATTAAAATATTAAAATTAAATAATCAAATATTATTTTATCATCACTACTATTTAAAGGTTTTGGGTCAGTAAGATGTTTTAATATTTTTGAAATAAATCTTTATATGTACAGTACAAACAGCAATATTGTGTAATAATTACAATTTAAAATAACTTTTCTATTTGAGTGTATTTGAATAAAAATGTAATTTATTCCTGTGATGGCATTTTCAGCAGCCATTACTTCAGTCCTCAGTGTCACATGATCCTGATTTGCTGCTCGAGAAACTTTTTTATATTATTTTTATTTAAATATTACTTCATATTTCAGATTTTTTTTTTTATCAAAAAAAAAAAAAAGAATAAATTTAACAAATCCTTGTGACATAAAAATGTCTGTCACTTTTGACCAATTTAATGCATGCTTGCTGAATAAAAGTATTAATTTCTTCCCCCTTACTAACCCCAATAATTTAAAACACATTTATCATTTAAATTTTTCACGACTACAGGCGTCATAAATTTAAAGGAGTCATGAACTGCATTTGTTTTTTATTTTGTACTGTTTTCTGAGAGGTCCACTTATAATGTTAAAGATTTTTACATAAAAAAAACAAAAAACATCATATTTAGAAGTAATAGGCTATTTTCTTTTCTGTTTTAACCCCCCTCATCTGAACGCTGTTTGAATAGGTGTGGCGAATTGTAGACTCGGAAGTTACCGCCCACTAGCAAACAGTTGTGCATGTTTGACAGCCTACATCCTTCACAGATAGACGCTGCTGTGTTTTAGGTTAAAAACGCATAAATACTCAGATCTGTAATAACAGACAAAGCAATAGTGATCACATAAAAACATTTACTCACAATTGTGTGATGCAATATCAGATCCAATATAGTCAGACTCGGCACACTATCGTCTTTTAATTTCAGGATTGCTGAAAATCCTGTGTCAAATTGTGCCTTGTTTGTCAACAAATCCATGGCAAAATGAAGTGGAAAAAAAAAGGACCAAGTTCTTGCTAACACGGTCTGGCACTTCATTAAAAATAAAGGTCAAATAAAGTTTATCATTTGGGTGTTCGCCTCTCTCGAAAACACTACATGTGCGAATCGGTGTGCGGGGCTCAACAGGCAGTGATGTAGAAGCAGACGTTGATCTTCTGCAGTGCCAGTGTTTAGCCACACTATTATGTGAAAAAGTGGCACAGCCATTCTGTCGTTTTGACAGACTGGCTTCAATATAAGCTGTTTTTAGACTAAGGACAAAGTTGAGTTCTGAAACAAAGGATTTTTTTTAATAGCACAATGACCTCCTATATGTCAAAAGATCAAGGGAAGTTTGATTTCTCGGTTCATGATCCCTTTAATAACAATAACCTTTTACTGATATTGTGAACTGACACATCCCTAGAAATACACTTGCTGAAATTCTCTCCGAGAACAAGAGCAGTAAGAACATGGGACTGTACCACAGAGTTTAATACTATGAGTAAGGAAATCTAACAAACCCCTACATACAACCAGTATCAATAGTCATTCTTGCCATAGAAAGTGTGACTTGAATCATCTCACCTGTTTCAATCCCCTCTCTCTAGTTTCAGTATTATAATACAGAAGGGGAGAGATTTGATTGTGTAAATCAAAAACTCAAGCATGTTTCTATTTAAAGAGCTGTTCCTCTAACTGGTCAAAAATCAAGCGTTTGCTAAATGTGATTAAACAGATCATTAGTGTAATTCACGAGAACACGCTTGTGGTTAGTGTTTTTAAATGACACCTGCGTATGGATGCACTCAGATGGTGTGGTTTTTACTGGTGATGACTTCACTAAACCCACACGAGGTTCACTAGAAATACACCAGCAGAGTGCGGTCGCACCTTGATGGAGTTATCGCGTAGACCGCTGATGATCTTTTCGTCGTCATACTGGAGGCAGTAAACACCTTTGCTGTTCTCCGACCTACACTGGATCCTCTGCAGGTTATGTCGGCCGCACCTCCAGTTCGCCTCGATGGTCTGGAAACATGAACAGCAATGTCATATCAGCAATTTAGTGACACTGCTAAGAGGCATAACTAATTTATTTGATTTCATCAAAAATGATTATGCACTGACATTAACTAAAACAGCGGCCCGTTTTCTCATTACATTTGAAAAAGTAGTATTAAAATAACTGAAGGCTGCATACTCTGATTACTCAGAGGGCAGCTATGAAGAAGACAAAGAGCTGGGTAACATGAGGCCTGCCGCCTACCCCTGAGGTGTAATCACTGGTCCTGCTCGTTCAAATGAACAAACGCTTACTACCTCCCTTTCCTTAAAAACATGACACGAGCAGACAAGATCTAACATCGTCTTATCCTAATAAAAAGACAAGAGAGAAAGAACGATGGTTGCTTTGCCCACCTCAATGTCCTGAATGATTTTTGGATAAAGAGAGCGGTAGTATGAGTTTGGAGGAACTTCTGTTGTGCGGTTCTTGAATAGGTATTTTTCCCTGTGAAGGAAACAGCAATAAACATCCCTGATAAACTGACATAAACAACCATCTTCATAATTCAAGGTCAAATAAGATGTACAAGACAGTCTAAATGGAGGTTCTCAGCACGTCTGGTGGAGAATTACACCACTGAGAGATAATGACGAGGTTGTTGTTAAACCTCATGTATAAATGAGAGGGTTTGGGGGATGTAAACAGTCATATCAGCACTGTGACTCACCACTGGTGTCTCTCTGAAAGGCCTTTCCACAGTGGGTCTGTCCGAACCATCCTCTCGATCAGCTTCTTCCACAACATGCCTTCGGATATCACACGCTGCCATTCTTTACACACCAGCTCAGCCGAACAAAGCGAGCGTGCGTCCAGGAAGGACAAGATGTTCTCCGCTATATGATCCAGACCCTGAGCTGGAAGACAAATTTAGAGCGATTTCATTTAAGTGAAACAGGACATTAAATTAAAAAAAAAAAAAAAAAAAAAAGTAAACTAAAATGTATGTATCAGGAAGGGTCTGGATAGTACAAAGTAGACATTAATGATAAACATGGAGATTGGAGAATGCAAGAGAGGTTTAAAAAAAGCAAAAAAGGTGGTTTGATGTCAGCTAAAATGAAAAACTTCATTCTAATATGCTGATCTGGTGCTTGAGAAACATTGCTTTTTTATTATCATCAGTGTTGAAAACCATTGTGCTGCTTAATATTTCTGTGGCAACTGTGATATATTTTTCAGCATTCTTTGATATAGAAAGTTAATTTATTTGAAATAGATATTTTTTGCAACATCACAAATGTCTTAAGTGTCACTTCTGATCAATTTAATGCATCCTTGCTGAAAAAAATTATTCATTTCTTTCAACAAAAAAAAAATCTTACAGGCCACAATTTCAATGGTATATTTTGTTGAAATACAAACAGGGATTTTATTCTAAGAATAGGGCCCTATGATTTCCACGATGCGGAAAACGCGGATGGAATCACGGAATCCAGATATAAAAACGGAACTTACAGTTTAAAACGGAATATCAAATGTTGACATTTCATCAATATTTGACAGCATCCTAAAACAAAACAAAAAAAACTTTGCTTTCTCTTTCCTTAAACCCCTCAATTGTAAGTAGCTATGGATAGAGTCTGCTAAATGAATGTAAAATGCATATCACGGAATTTGTCTAAGTTTGGATGAATTAATCAAAATTAGGTCATTAACCTTCAATCAAATCGTGACATGGACTAATATCTGCAAATATTAAACCGCAAAAAGACTAATTAATATGAATCCTGAATGTTCGTGTCTCCGTGTGAATGAATGACGCAGACGCGCATTTTGTTTACTACACCTTATGAAGCGCGTGACGCTCGTGATGATTTCAGCGTCTGCCATCTCACTAAATGAGGACATAAATACATGAACAACATCTCTAGAACTGCTCTGAGAGTACTTCATGAGCATTTTACTGTTTCATTTGAGTAAAACTAGCGTCATATACACAGAAATTTAAAGGTATTCACACCAACCCGTCAAAATTAAAGTTTGGTTTAACTTGAAGACATTGCGCCAGACTTATTACTATTATTCAGTAGAATGTACGTAATAATACTACTACTGTTGGAAAAAATTAATACAACTATTTTTTAAGGAATAGTCACAATATTTCTTGCATGTTTTAATTTGGTAACAAACAGAATTTGGTAACAAAAAATAAAACATTTCATAGGGCCCTAAATATGTGATTTTTGTAAAACTTTTAATAAATTGTTGCTAAATTGCATGTGTTTCATGATTATAATTAATTAGACATGCTTTTTGATTAATAAAATTCAATTTAACCATTAAAAAGGAGTCCAGAAAAATTAAAGCGGAATTTGGAAAAAATAAAACGGATTTCATAGGGCCCTATAAGAATAAAATACACTGATGAATTGTGATTCAAGTTTGATTTCAACTTTAGAGATAAAACAAGCCAAGACAAACATGGTCTCTTTAATCTTAAGGCTATATTTTAAGATGGACGCACGCTCCACCAGAAATGGCATTTTCAGAATAAGGACTCTGTGTGTGTTACCTGGCAGTGCCGTAATGAAGTCCCTTTGGAGCATGGGTTTGAGGTAGGAGTTTATGTGGCCGTGTTGGTAATGGCACATGCGTGAGATCAGGTGTTCCACAAACTCCACCTGGTCTGCCTCAGACCACTGATCAAAGAGCTGGATGCACACGTCCTTCTCCTTCTCGTAATTTCCCTCTGATGGCCGCTTCCTAGAGCCTGTCAAAGGTCCATTACTCACCTGAGGACAGATAAAAGTAGGCTGGGAGAATTGTAAAAGGAAAAACATATAAATAAATTTATTAGATGAGACAAAAGAAAATATGTATCAGATAGGATTGGGCAAAAGGAAAATTTGAAACATAGTAACATACTATCATAATATTTGAAGGCAGATGTGTTAACTGCAAAGAACAGTGCTGCAGGTGCTCTTCTATTAAAAGAGCCACATACTTCCTGTCTTCACATGCAATAATAGGAGTTTCTACAAGAAATTCTCATGCTATTAATCCAAAACAACTCATCTCATTTGATGTTCTGTACATAGTCATACTTGAGAACTTAAGTGACATTTAAAACTCCACTTTTTCTCAAGAAAATTGGGACAAATAAACGTCAAGCAAAAACAAGAATTTTGTTTCTTTGTAGAAAAATTTAGATAAAGATTCTGATATTTTCTGGAAGTCAAAAATTAGAAACTTCATGATCTATTGTGTGGTTACTCTGCTAAAACATCTGCATGAGATTTAGGGAACTGATCTCATAAATTCATTAGAATACATTTGGTTTTGTTAAAAGTAAATCCAAAAATGTCTCAAAAATGAAGTTAGCCCTGAGAAATCTAGCATCATATGTCTGCAGATCATGCCACTCGGATTCATATGAAATTCAAGTATTTTGAAGTGTCTTACATCATTGTTCAAAGTTTTGGGATCAGTAAGATTTTCTTTTGAAGAAATTAATACTTTCACTCAGGAGGACATATTCAGTTGATCAGAAATGACACAAAGTACATTTATAATGTTACAAAAGAGTTCTAAACTAAATGAATGATGTACTGTTTCACACAAATATTAAGCAGCACCACTATTTTCAATGTTGATAACAAGAAATGCTTCTTGTGCAGCAAAGCAGCATATCAGAAGGATTTCTGAAGGATCATGTGACACTGAAGACTAGAGTAATATATTGCTATATTAAATTGCATATATTGTAGAAAGTTTTATTAAATTGTAAAAATTTCACATTATTACCACTTTACTGTATTTTCGATCAAATAAACGTACCCATGCTGAGCACAAGAGACTTCAAAAACATTACAAAATCTGACCAACACCAAACTTTTGAACAGTAGTGTAAGTGTCCAGATAATTTTGGGGCCAATGTAATTATCCAGGACATCTCAAAAATGCAAGAGGAAACCTAAAAACAGAAGAAATAAAAGCCTGCGGAAATGGACACTGAGGTTTTCCAGATGCAGATTAGGCCATACCCTACAACAAACCCCGAAGTCAACAGTACTTCAATATAGAAAATCCAGCATAGTTCAGGGAGAGGCTACTCAATAGTTCCTTATTGTTCTATCCGTTTATTATTTTTGCAGACTTTGGAGCACTTTACTGTGATACGGCTCGTCCACCTCACCTTAATCACTGTGATCTTTGGGGAGCGGTCTGCAGTCTGCGAGTCCATGACAGAAATGTTCTGCAGAAGAAATCACAATTCATTATTTTTTTTATAAATCAATAGTAATGTCTGCTTTAAATCAAACTAAAACAAAAATTCAAAGAGATGGACCACAATATGAATCAGAACAACTCCTATACATAACCTATCCTTTCATCATCTGCTCACATACGTTCATAATCACATTGCATTGTTTGCTGGAAAGCAGATGAAAGAACTGAGCACCAGCCTACGATCTGTGTGTGCTGAATAATTGGACAGATTCTCCATCAGCATACAGCAAAGATGTGGGATCGGGCAGGGCGTGTGGGTAACGTGTCAACAGCTGTCCCCTAGCCAAGGCCACCACAAGGATATGCTTACATCCCAAATACAGCCACGATAGAGATGATACCATCCATATCGTTGCTCTTAATATCCACGACTCAGCACCTGCTTTAATCCATAATCACTGAATATCAGCCAAACTCTTTAGAAACTTAGGCTCTCTGGACTAAAAGTAGTGTTATTTTGAAGCTAGACACTGATGCCAGTGTTATTTTAGCAGCACTGAGATAGTATTAGACTTTTTATTAATATATAATTTTTTTTTCCATTTAATTATTTTAATTTCAGTTAAAATTTTAATTTGAGTTTTTTTATTATTTTTTTTATATGTCTACAAAGTTTTAATTATTTAAGTTTTAGTGGTAGTTATTTTAGTACTTCAAGTTAAACTAAATGAAAATGGGAAACACTGCCTTGACAACCTAAGTTTTTCCCCAAAATAACAAAAATGTTTTCTATGGTTTTAGTTAACAATAATAACCCAGTCTGACACATGATGACAAAGTCTAGGATTCATTTCAGAGCATCTTTCTAGGTCAGCAGAGCAGGAAGTGTCAATTTATTATGAGTCTCTGCAGTCTATACACAAATTCACATTGCTTGTTATCTTCAAGCAAAAGCCATTTATCTGTCTTCCTCAAGCTTCACAATACAAGTGGACAAACTCAAGAGCATTCACTCCTACCCTTTTCACAGTATCCATGGCAACAAGAAGCAAATCTACTCTGCAAAACTGATTCTATGTTATTGTATTGACTAGGAGAGATATTGATTCAGATACAGCCTTATTAATTAAGAGCACATTTAAACAAGTCATAAACCTTTATCTCTAAGGATACTATAAAAACGTTTTAAATTAAGAATAGAAATATTGTATTTAAAATTAATAACGAGAAACATATGCAAATCCCGTCAAAAGTAATTTTAAAAACAAAAGCTGTATGTTTAAGTAGTAAACGATTTTTAAGGAAGAGATTTTTTTTTTTTATTGTAAGTGTTTAATAGAATTACTGTTTAGAAAAGTGTGAAACAAAAATTAGTGCATTTAATAAGAAAATATCGTAATTAGTTCGAGTAAGCTAATGGTTTGATGTGGTTAGCCACCTAGCCGCTTGCTATAAATGCTGCTTTCGTATCAACAATTAACGTTTGTATTTCACTAAAAAAAGTGTGGGGTTACTAAAACACAACTATTTACTCATCCAAACACGGTTGTTGTATTAGTTGACGATATTTGTGTATTCGCTCATCGTTCGGCTCAAAAACGTCATTTGAAATTGACAGCAGGAGCGGTTACTTCCTATTACGCAGCTTTAAAGTCCAGTTAAAATGTGTCGTGAGAAGTAAACGTTGCGTTATTGTGAACGAGAAATGATTGTTTTAAACACTTTAAAACATAGTTAAGTGTTCTGAGACTTTATATGAACCACAACTCGTCTGTGGGACCAAATTATAGACAGGATTGAGTGGCGCAGAGGCTCCGCAGTGAAGCTCAAGGCACCGGCTAAAGTCGATGAGACTCGGACTCACCACGATGCCGCGGCAGCTTCCCTTCCTTCGCCTCCGCGACTAGCTCAATAAATATCCTCAGCCCCCGCCAAGAACAACTGTTCGCCTTGTCTGCTAACGTCTCAGCTGTTGTTTCAAGGGAAAGACACAGGCGAGAGACGTGAAAACGACCAAGTGAGCCAGCGATACATAGTAGGGCCCTCCCTGTCAGCCGAGCCAGCCATTTCTCTCACTCGCTCGCTCTCTTCTCACCCCCTCCTTCTTCCCTCTACTCAGCCGATCCTTACCCACTCCACAAGCTGGTTATATTCAACTAGGCTGCCGTTATAACCGCTAAAATTGATTTATAAATTCTAAAGTCTTGAGAACATACTAGAAAATGTTTTTCAAAGCACACCCGAGTACTCACCATCAGCTCTAAGGTTTTGTCCTCCATCTCCGGCTCCATGTTTGTTCCCCGAAACTCGCAGTGAAAATGGAAACCCCGCCCTGCGACACAATCACGTCACAAAAGGAGGCGGAGAAAGCAGTCTTGTGTCTAATTCTCCCATTGGCTGGCAAATAAAAAAACGTGCGCCAAATGGGCGTTGTCCGCGTTGTGATTGGATCATTTCTGCTGCTAAGGTACAAAGCGGTTACAGACACAGTACGTCATACTCGAAGGGGGATATAATGTGGAACAACGTTCGTGGTTGGTCATCGAATGACAAAAAGGGTTTTGTCTGTTTTGTAAAATGAACGGCGATTGGCTGCCGTCTGGTACTAGGGTAAAAAATGGGGTTATCCCCAATGATTCACATATTAAGGATATTTCTGATTGTTTCCTGGTGACATCCTAGCCTGCAAGCCAAATATTAGCATTTTTAAGCAGGTCTAAACAATTTATTCTGAAAGAAATTCTGAAGCTATAAGAATAATGTTTACATTTGCTTTCTGATTAAACTGCTTATAACGGACTTCCTCCTAGTAAGCGAAATAATCTTGTCCAACTTCAAACCCATAAAACTAAGTTTATCAAACAAGATCAAATATGCTCGCAAAAATAAACAACCTCTAAGTGCAATTTGCAAACAATGATAACGTTTAATGTCTGTGTCCAGATGTAACAAATGATTTATACAAAATAGTGATGGATCAAAGAAAATGAGAAAATATACAACATAATTGCTAAAATATTGTGGGCCCGTATTTTGAATCATTTTTTTCCCCCCTCTCTCCTTTTACATTATAGGACTGTGTGTTCATTTTAGTAGGCGTCAAAACGCCAACCTTGCCACAATTGTTAAAGGTCCAAAATATTGATTTGCAGCTCGTCTTTCTAAAACCAATCTGTTGTTAAAATATGACTGGACAAAATGGAAAGAACTTAGAGGCTTGTAATCTGTGGCCGGTCACAGACTCTGAGATGTGACTTTTTAAAAGGGAATTAAACAGCCAAACTGACATATACTCACTCACACATCACAGTT
>JAFVLL020013815.1:0-37140 GCA_021397915.2 Tor tambroides | reverse complement strand
TTTCCAATTGAAAGTAATAGAATTTTTTTTTTCCAATTAAAAAAAAAAAAAAAAAAATCAATTAATGCAATATTTCAGGTTAAAATAGAGACTAGCTGTGCACTTTCTTCTGCATCATGGTTGATTTATATATTGTGTACACAATTTTTTTTTCTGTAATTTCCCATTTCCCATTAATTTCCTATGGCGAAGACCAAGTGTCACACCAAATGTTTTTTTTTTGTTTGTTTTTTTTAACGACCACTTAGCCTTTTTGAATCATGCCCTCAATTTTTTTTGTGTTCATGTATCAAATGCCATAGAAGTCACCAAGTTTCATACCGTTCCGATGATGCTACAATTTTGAAAATTTCAAAATGTACAATTTTTTTGGTCAAAATTGACCCAGAAGCCCAGAGAGAGCTGGGCTATTTTTTAGAAATAATATTAGCTAAAAAAAACATCACTGATATTGGCCAGTAACCAATATGGTGCCAATATTGTCTCAATAAATTATACATCCATTTTTTTTTTTCTATAAAATGTGTAGTTTTAACACACTTCAGTTTTGCTTGAACACTAAAGTTTCAGATGGTGATCTGAATGCTTGGCAGATGTATTGTGTTTAAACAATAGACATCAAAAAATGTCCACAACACATTTTATTCCCCATAGGTGATCATGTTCTTGGCAAAGAGAGTGGACCTGATACTTCAGGAGGTGACAGAAGATCTGCGCTCTCTGTAATGACGGTTAAAGCGCTGCAAGCAGTTGTAAGCGGTTCTGTTGAAGGGACGACCACACACATGTCCGAAACCCTTATCGCCATGCCAACAAAAAAGCCACGGAAGCCTAGAACCCCAAAGATGACAGTTGCTACCGCTGAAAGTAAATGCATTGCTCAATTTTACTATCACGCTTACATAGCTAATGGTTTACAGATTGTTTTAAATGATAGTCATTGTCATTTAATGAATCAGATGGACAAAATTAAGTTAATTCTGTCTTCATTTACTTAATTATTTCCAGTTGGCTCTCCTGATTCCAAGATCAAGAAGCGAAAGTTAACACCCGACGGCCCAAAACAAGAAAAGGTTAGAAGGAGAAAGAAAACAGACGATAATTCAACAACTGCAGTGAAAAAGAGGAAACAGGAGGGCATCCCAACTGATACCTCAACTCCTTCAAATGCTCAGCCTCATCTTCCAATTGAACCAATGACCTTCGTCTATGACTCAAGCCTGACCAATACTGAGAGCCCCACAGTCCAGCCCAAGAAGATCTGGAAGCGTAAGATAAAAGGCGTGAACGAGGCAAAGCCTCCCAAACCAGCCAAAGAGTTCCCAGAAGGAAAAACTGAAGAAGATGATGGTGATAACAGCTCCACAGCAGGTACCTACATGTTTGAAATTTGTTCTTTGTTCTTAAGTAGTGTTCGGCCTCTTTTATATGCATACTTCTGGCACTTTAAGTTAAAGTAGATTAAATTGTTGTTTGTGTGTCACAGGTGATACCCCAAGGCGTCGGATTGCAACTGAAGAGCAAGTCCAATTTCCTTTGCAGCATGGGTGAGCAGTCCTTTATCTGAAGTATCAATAGCCAGGTCTTGGTGCTTTTTTCCCATGTGCTCCTAATGTGAAAAAAGAACTTATAAAAATAAAAAATTAGTTTTTACTTAAAGTAAAAACTTTTACAAGAAAAAAAAATAATTTATTTAAATACATTATTTTGAGTACATTAGTTTAAATATTTCTGCTTCAAACTGCATGTATTTAATAATTATGGAATTATTTATATTTAAAGGTGCCATAGAATGCATTGATACAATATTTTAAATTGTTCTCTGATATCTACATAGAAGGTATGTGGCTTAGGTAAGGGTAAAAATTCTCCAGAAACGGTTTTACATGTGCATTTACAACCCTAGGATTTCTCCCTAGAATGAAATGCTCTGTTATTGGCTTATTTGGAAGGGTCATGAATAATAATGTTGAGCTCTGTTCTGATTGGCTGTTTCACAGTGCGGCTCATTTCAGCTCATTTCTCACACAGCAGGAAGGAAGCACAGGGAGGAAAATATATATTTCAATACTTTCTCTCGCAGTTATATCGGGTAATTATACTGTATATAAAATGCGGGCATCAGGGAGCCGCTATTAATATGCTGGGCACTGCTTTCAAATGCACGATCGCTTTTTACTTTCACTTTCGAGATTCATGATCTCATGAACTCTGTTTATACTATGGAGCTGCAGTACTTACCACACATTTTACAAGATCAGATGCTTGTCAGAGGTGCTCAGGATCTGTAAATCATTCGCCATCATCCTCAGTCATCTCTCCTTACTCTGTTTATGTGGTAATTGAAATCTTATGTAATGTAACAGGCTGCAGCTAGCAATGAGCTAACCATGTCCCTTTAGTGGCTCGCGTTATTTTATTAGAACGCGTTATTTGCTTTCCGTGCCTTTCTGAATACAGACACCAACCCATCCCTGCACTTCACATCCCCTGCACAGCCTGGAGCATAACATTTATTTCCATGATCTGCCATTTTCGCTGTTCTCCTCGCTTGTTTCTTCACAATACCTGCAGAACTTCTGATGGTTCGGCTGGCGGCTGGCCTAGAACATGGGCGGGTTTATGCAAATGTTGGGAGCGTAACTATCAGTGACACCGACTGTTACGTAACAGTCGGTGTTATGTTCTGATTCGCCTATTTTTCAGCGGTCTTTTTTTATTCACGAGATTTACATAAGAAGGAGGAAACAATGGTGTTTGAGGCTCACTGTATGTCATTTCCATGTACAGAACTCTTATTATTCAACTATGCCAAGATAAATACAGTTTTTTCCATTCTATGGCACCTTTAAACATTGAATTTAATGCCAGATGCAGTTTGTGTAATCGAAAAAAGCATTAATAATCAGAAAAAAAAATGTTCAAACGTTGCATAATGCACTACTTTTAATTATAAACAAGGCCAAAATACACTGGGACACTTATTTTGAAATATCTTTACTACTACCAGCTTCTTATTCAAATAGACAAGGAAGATGTAATATATACTTTAACAACCATCTGAAACATACAATATAAACACCACAAAGTAAACTTTGTCATAATTCATCAACAGTAGATTTTTTTTTTCTTCTCTAAAAACCAATAGTCTTTATAGTTTGCACACATCTAATGAAATGAAAACCAAACATACATGGTAGCTAACCAACAAATAGAAATCTGCTCTTCTCAAAAAAAAAAAAAAAATTACTAACACTGTAGATTAGGGAACACATTCACTATTAATCGAGTTTTCCCTCAGTAAACCCCTAATTTGCTGCTTATTGAAAGCAAGTAAGGTAGTTATTGTAGTTGTTAAATTTAGGTATTGGGTAGGGTTAAAGGGATACTTTAAATTACCCCATGATTTACTCACCCTCAAGCCATTCTAGGTGTATATGTCTGTCTTCTTTCAGATGAATACAATTGAAGTTATATTAAAACAATGTCCTGACTTTACGCCTACGTCCTACATCATCCGCTGGAACGTGAACGTGCGTACAACAGTTACACAAACTCATTGCTTCACTTCAGAAAGTCTTTATTAACTCTACGGAGCCGTGTGGAGCACTTTTAAAATCTCAACACCCATTCACTGCCATTATAAAGCTTGGAAGACCCAGAACATTTTTACATAAATTCAGTACTTCAGACTTATGTGCCCTCTAGAAGCTTGTGTTCTGCAAGTGAACGACGCATTGTTGTACCATCCCAAAGAGGCACAAAATCACTTTCACAGACTTTTTCATTAACTGTTCCCACCTGGTGGAATGACCTGCCCAACTCAATCCGAGCAGCTAAATCCATCTTCAAGAAACAGCTAAAAACACATCTCTTCCATCTTTATTTAACCCTCTAACTCTAGCACTCTCTATTCTAATTCTATTTTATCGATCGGTCTTCTTTTTATTAAAAAAAAAAAAAAAAAAAAGACTCAATGTAATATAACTCTGATTGTATTCGTCTTAAAGAAGAAAGTCATATACACCTGGAATGGTTTGAGAGTGAGTAAATCATAGGGTCATTTTCATTTTTGGTGCGTACTATCCCTTTAAGGGATAGTTAGGCGTTATTATGTGCTTTATAAGTACTAATAAACAGCTTATATGCTAGTAATATGCAGCTAATAAGCAACTAGTTAATAGTGAATAGTGTTCCCTAATCTAAAATGTTACCTTACTTATCCAGCAATTTCAAACAGCTTGAAATGTCATGGAAATACACTGATATGGCAGTCCTGTTTCACGTGCTGTTTCCTATTTGCTAGCTGGAGGCGAGAGATTCGAGTCCGGAGGCTTGAGGACCGCCTGAAAGGAGAGACGTGGTACTATAGCCCCTGCGGCCGGAGGATGAAGCAGTTCCCCGAGGTCATCAAGGTGAGATCAGTTATACCTGCACACCAAATGATTACCCACGATACCACTGTAACCTAATCTGGACGAGTGATAAAAAGGCTTCTGTCTTCATCTAGTTACTTTTGTCTCTCCTTCATTCTCCAGTATCTGAAGAGGCATCAGGATGCTCTCCAGGGCGTTTCGAGAGAGCACTTCAGCTTCAGTCCGCGCATGCCAGTGGGTGATTTCTACGAGGAGCGGGAAACCCCTGAGGTGTGTATGAAGATGTCTACGGGTGAACATGTGGTTTGTGGATTCAGGATAGTTTCGCTGTTGCAAGACATGTCATCGTTCTTTAATTTGTTACAGGGTATGAAATGGTTCCTCCTCGCCAATGAGGAAGTGCCCTCCATGATCATGGCTATAACAGGCAGACGCGGTCGTCCACCAAATCCAGACAAAGAGCCTCGCTCCTGTGGCCGCCGAGCCAGAGGAGCCCAAGGTAGACGGCCAGGCCGACCTCCCAAGCCCAAGATGGAGGATCTGCTGAGCAAAGTGGATGCCAGACTGCTGAAGAGACTGGAGGCAAAGGGTGAGTGTGAATATTCAGATCATTTCTCAGCTGGAGAACTTGTCAGCATGTAAGAATGAGCAGGTGAGATGTAGGGCAAGGTGCAAACTATCATTGTTGATACCTGGAGCAACACACTTACCCTAAGATTGCTTCAGGTGGATTGTCGGTTTAATAAAAATGTACTTGTTACAGAAGTACCACCTTTTTGTTTTTTGTCATGATGTAGTTCTAGCTTTTTTGTGAAATATAATGAGCAATTTAATGCCGTTCATGTTCATTGTTTTACAGAGGATCTCACAGAGGAAGATAAAGAAAAACTGATCAAGATCAAGAAGAAAATGAAGAGAAAGGTGAGCTGACTTTCTGTTATTTATTACAAAAAGTCTGTTTAGGGGACCAGCTGATCATCTGATTTTTGTCATGCAGGCAAGAATGAAAAGAAAGGAGGATGCAAAGATTAAAAAGATCCGGCAGGAGAAACGGAAAGCCAAAGTAAGAAACTCTGTATCTTCAAGTATGTACAGAACTTAATAATAGGGTTTATGGTGGTGAACTCAAAAAATCAGAAAAATTATGTGTTTTAATACGATCTTGAAGTTAGAAAAAAAACTGAATAATGATGATGTCTATGTAGCACCTGTTAAATGTTTCCTAAGTACGGTTTGTAATCAGTTATGAATTTCAATGATGTTTCTAAATTTAATTTAATTAATTTATTTTAATATGACAAAACAAGGTTTAAAAAAAAAAAACTAAAACAGCTAAAAATCAAGATGAAAGCTGAAATCCTATTTCTTATTGTAATTTGTTCACTTCACAGTTGCCATTTAATTTAAGGATAAGAGTTCTAATGATCTTGGACAATCTGGAATTTTAACTATATTTTACTTATAGACCTGGAAAGTCAAGAAATTTAATACATTAAATTTTTTGTAATTGATATATATATATATATATATATATATATATATGTGTACATGTTTTGTCAAGCTTAGAAATATTTTACTTGTTAGAAATGGCTATTTGTAAGCAAAAAATAATTTTAAAAAACTGTAATCACAAGCTATAAAAGTCATGTAAATTCATTTGTTGTAAAAAGTGTAAATCATGAATTTTCAGTTACTGGAATTATGAAATTTCATTTTAATAATAATAATAATTATTATTATTATTTATTTATTTTTTTTGCCACTGCTAGTTTCTGTAAATGAAAAGTATAGCAGAAGTACATATTCCTTGGAGTCAAAAAAAAAAAAGGAGATTGTTAAAGGGATCATTCACTTTCAGTTGGTCCCCACTGACTTGCATAGTGTTTTTTTTTTCTATGCTATGGAAGTCAGTGGGGACCAGCAACTGAAGGTGAACTATCCCTTTAAGTGGAAAAGCCATCAAAATGGTCAGAAGTTGTGAGAACCCTGGTATACACATCAGTTAGAAAACGTTAGACAGAGGTCGACTCTAGTCCTCCCGTTTATTTGACTATAACATTTTAGTTTAATAGCTGTAAATCCCAGTTTTCTGGGCTCTGACTGTGTTTTCTGATGTGTTTGTGCAGCTGGAGAAAGCCAAAGAGCAGGAACAGGATGATGAAGACCAGTCTCAGAATCAGATACAGTCTCCTGAAAGCCTTCTCTCAGCTGCAGAGGGGCCCAAGAAGCCCGGCCGCAGGAAGAAGGTCGCAGTACCACCAGCAGCAGAAGAAGTGCTGGACCTGGAAAAGGCCAGTCCCATCAAGAAAGTGGCCCGGGCCCGCAGCAAAGCCAAGGCTCTGGCCAAAGCCCAGGCTCAAGCGGAGGCCGAAGCGCAGGCTGCGCTGGCAGCAAAGAGGCAGGCGGAGCGGAGAGCGCAGGCTCAGAGACGAATGGAGGAGAGGAAGAGACAGCAGATGATCTTAGAGGAGATGAAGAAGCCTGCAGAGGACATGTGTCTCCCTGACCACACGGTGAGCCTGATGTACTGAGGGATTCACACACAGTGCACAAGTAGGGTCGCAATTCCTCGGTTCAATTCAAGTACTTGATTTAAAAAAAAAAAAAATCCTTGATTGCATTTTGCCTGTGTCGAGTAACCGGGAAATACCGGAAGTGGAGCATTCCACAGGACGAGAAACCCATGAAACGCATTATTACACTGTTTTCTAAGGCTGCATGATGTATTAAATGCATTTAATAATCATAATAAAGCATAATGCTATTGTGAATTCACAAATGCTACGATTCAATTAAATAAATATATGCGATTCATATATGCACTTTAATTATTTACATGCGTGTAGGTTATGTACGTGCGTGTCAGATCGGCTCTGTGCACAATAAACGCTGCTTCACACAAACTGTTATCATTTACTAGTGCTGTCAGTCGCTTAAAAAAAATAAAAAATAAATAATCACATTTTTTTCAGAAATTAATCACGATTAATCGCACCTAACATTAAAGCTTTTAAATATACTGCAATAATTTCAGATTCAGTCTTTAAATTAATGCAGTTTGGATAATTTTACCGACTCGGACCTTTGAGTCTCGTTCAGCAAAATGAACAAATCTTTTTTTCGAGTCATTTCGTTCATTTTAGCAAAATATAATATGTTACGTGTTACTTCCCTAACACGACTACTACTTACGCAAACGTTGATCACACTACAAACAATACAAACTATAATGCCATAAGAAACAGAAAAGATTAATTCATTGTTTACCTGGGTCTTCAGTCTATGATTAGCTCATCACCTCTTATCTGACAAGTCTTCGGGTTTGAGTCGTTCGTTCATCACGTGACAGCCCCATAAGCTTTAACCAATGCAGTCTGAGCCGGAAAGAGAATTGATTAGTTCATCTTTCGAGTCATTCGTTCTTTTGTCACGTGATGTTACGCCATTGGATAGAGAAATTAGTTAATTTACAAGCTTCCTTACAAACGGGTGCATAGTTGTTGTTGTTATTATTATTATTATTATCGTTATTATTATCATTATTATAATTATTATTTACTCTTAGTTACGTGATGCGTTTCTGGTCTCAAATTGTAGCATTTTATTTCTTACAGTTTATAAATGTGTGAATTTCTGATGGTTCTTTTCCATGAGGTAACAAAGGTAATAAAGAGTTGGTTGTTGTTGTTGTTATTGTTATTATTATTATTATTATTATTATTATTATTATTATTAAGTCTCTTTTCGGCTCAGACTGCATAGCTTATGGGGCTGTCACGTGATGAACGAATGACTCGAAAAACCAGAAGACTCAAAACAGTTGAACTAATTCCAGTACAGAACCTATAGGATGTTGCGCATGCGCGACTGAACGATTCACTCCCCGAGACGACTCGTCACATAAAGATTCGTTCAGTGTTAATGTGGGTTTATTATTACGTTCATTTGGGAATGCAACATGCACCGTTTCATCAAATTTATAAGGTAAATCATTTATAAACCTACGCAAACACAGGAGAATTCATCAATATCTTTCTTAATGTGCTAAACTGTTGATCACGATTTCAAAATAAGTTTAAACCCTCGCTCTGAATTTACACGTTTTGTTGTCCACATATTCAAGAAATAACAGTGGTTGTAGCATTTTTGTCATAAAGAAATGGCCAAATATTAAACATTAAGTGGACATTTGAATGAAATGTTTAGTCAATATTAAACAAGGATTAGATGAGTGTAAAAAAACTCGTCAGGCTGTTGGCGCCCTCTGCACTCATTTGTTGTAATACATAATGTAACGTAACATTGCCTCATTGCTGTTATATATGTATTTTAAGTAATTTTAAAAGCTGTTGTTTGCTTAGGTCTATTTTATTACTACAAAAAATATAGTTATCCAATTACTCGATTAATCGTCAGAATAATTGACTGATTACTTGAAAATAATCAATAGTGACAGCCTTATACACAAGTTTCCTCACTTGGCAAAGTTTACTTTGGAAGCCACTTTTGATACTTTCTGTGAATTTGTTGAGTTAATTTTTCCAGTTGAAGTACCAAATCAAGCATTGACTGCCATGGTTTAACACAGTGTCATAACCAGAGTAACATGATACATTTACAGAATCATGTGATTTGTCTTCCCACACTAAAAGAGATGTTGTGTAACACAATTAGCATGTGCCTACAGCTGAACACATTAAACAAAAATAAAAATGTAATTTTCAAAGTAAACTTTAAGTGTACTACATTTATTGGTGCTCATCTCTGCCACTCCACACCAGTTGACACATACCTCAACATACTGTTGATAATACTTTCATTTGAGGGACTTATACTAGTCTACTACTGTTTCTTCTTTATATATTTCAGCTTGACAGAGATACAATGCACAGGATACAAACACAGAACATTCATTTGACAAAGTGTGTTAAGTGTTGGGTAATTAAAGTGTGCTGTCATATCTGGGATGGTTTATTCCATTACTCATTGAGTTGTCGTCTCTCTCTCTCTGTAGCCCCTCCCTCAATTGACACGGATACCAGGACTGGTGCTTTCGGGTTTGGCCTTCTCCAATTGTTTAAGGGTGGTTGAGTTCCTGCATGGTTATGGAAAGATTCTGGGGCTCCAGGTGCCCAAGGATATTCCCAGCCTGAGCACCCTGCAGGAAGGGCTCCTCGGCATGGAGAAGAGCCAAGGCGAGCTCCTGGATCTGCTCATTAAACTGGTGGAGGCCGCTCTGCACGATCCTGGACTGCCCTCATATTACCAGGTTTGTCATTAGACTGATATCAGTGTATTAAGTTGTTTTCTGTTTATAACAGTGTCAACAAAAGTCTACAACTCATCCATTGCGGTCTAAAACAACTTTGAACTTGGATAAAATTACTTAAAACTAGTGCTGTCAAACGATTAATCACAATTAATCCCATCCAAAATAAAAGTTCTTGTTTACATAATATATGTGTGTGTACTGTGTATATTTATGTGTATGTATAAATACAAACATACAGCATATATTTTGAAAATATTTACATGTATATATTTAAATTCAAATAATTTATATTATATAAACAAATTTAATAAAGATTTTTCTTGAAAATATATATATATATATATATATATATATATATATATATATATATAAATTAGTGCTGTCAAACGATTAATCGCATCCAAAATAAGTTTTTGTTTACATAATATATGTATGTGTACTGTGTATATTTATTATGTATATATAAATACAACCACATGCATGTATGTATTTTGAAAATATTTACATATATATATACATTTATATATTTATATATTTATATTCTTATATTTTATATTATATATAAGTATATTTAATACATAAACATAACATATTTTTCTTAAATATATACATGCATGTGTTTGTATTTATAAATACATAATTAATATACACAGTATACACACATATATGTAAACACAAACTTTTATTTTGAATGCGATTAATCGTTTGACAGCACTTATATACACACACACACACTATGTGAATAAAAACTCTTATTTTGGATGTGATTAGTCGCGATTAATCATTTGACAGAACTACTTAAAACTAAAATAACTAAACATTAATAGAAAGCAGCCTTAAAAACCAACTAGAAACCACATCCACAGCACACATTAACTTAAGTATTTTGAAATCTTATTATATATTAACATTGAATATTCAGTGAGAAATAATGCAGGCTGGGTTTCACCTCAAATTTAAGGCATGTGATTGGTCAGTGATTTAATAATGGTTGGTTTGTTTCTCTTTCCTGTCTCAGTCTGTGAAGATCCTGGGGGAGAAGCTGGTGGATCTGGAGCTGAGCCACAGCACTGTATCTGAGGTGCTGCGGATCTTTCTGGAAGCCCATGGCTTTGAGTTGGAGGTGTGTAACAGTCTGCGTACAAAGAGCTTCCAGACCCTCAAACCCGACGTCAAAGCCTCCATACTGGCCTTCCTGGTGGAGGAGCTCAACGCCAGCAACATAATCACCAGGTCAGCAGAAATTCAAATCATATTATCATCATAATTTAAAAGAGTTTTGTAGATCTGCAAGAACATCATTTTCATTTTCCAACCGTTCTGTTTCTGCAGGGAGATTGATAACACGCTAGAGAATATGGCAACCTACAGGAAAAACAAGTGGATTATAGAAGGCAAACTACGCAAGTAAGACCTCTGCTTCTTATCTTAAACTTATGGTGTAAAGCAGGGCCTGTTTGATATCAAAATTTGAGTAACACTTTAGTCAAGGAACCAGTTCTCACTATTGACTAGTTGCTTATTAGCATGCGTATTACTAGCATATTGGCTGTTTATTAGGCATTAATATGTGCTTTATAAGTACTAATTCTGCATGACCATATTTTAGACCCCTTAATTACCTTAAGTTTACTAACTAACTAATAAGCAGCAAATGAGGAGTTTGAGGCAAAAGTCTTAGTTAATAGTGACAATTGGTCCCCAAACTAAAGTGTGACCAAAATTTGGTTAAGCTATAAAAGTGGTTTTCTGAAATCTGGCGAGACTGTGAAACGTATTTAAGCTTCATAAGAAATGCATAATGAATATTTAAAATGCAGAATGCTGTTTTAAATTCACTAGCTGTCAATCAATGTTTGTGTGTGTGTGTATATGTGTGTGTATATGTGTATGTATGTATGTATATATGCATGCATGTATGTGTGTGTGTGTGTGTATAATTGAATTTAAATTTATTTAACAATGTTTATATTTAAAATGAAAAAAATGTAACTATATACATATATAATGATATCTCACTATTTAATTTAAATATACACATTCATAGCAATTGCTGAATTTAAATTTGTTTATTAAACTATATTTAAAAAAAAAAGAATAAAAATGAAACTTGATGATAAAAAAAAAAATTGAAAAAAAAGAGATGGCAATTTCATGATTGTGTAATACCATTATAGTATTTTTTGCACAAAAAAAAAATTGTTAAATATGAACAAAAAGTGAACGCTCTAACCAAAAGTGCACTCAGCAAATTGGTAAGTCTTTGTGCATTGGGAGTCATATTTTATTCATATAAAGACAAGGTAACACAAATTACATATCGCACATAGTGAATATGACATGAATACATAGTGGCAAATTTGACATAGTTTGAAAAAATGGCTTTAAAGTTTATTTACAGCTACGCACTTCAAAGAATATTGCAGCTGAATTTGACAAAGTTTGCAAGGTACTGTCAAAATCAAAATAAAAGTCCTTTCAATGTATTGGCCAAACATAAAAAAAAATTGGGTCATGCATCATTTCTTTCTAAATTGCTATCTAGTTACTCAGATTGATGACACAAATGTACTGCATTTCAGACGCTAAAATAAGAGTCATGCATTTGTGAGGCGGGTGGAATTGAAATCTGATTTGGACCAGGTGTGAAGCAACTCTTCTGTGATTGGCTTCATCATTCTCATTAACGTGTGTGTCTGAGCAGGCTGAAGGCTGCGTTGATGCGTAAGACGGGCCGTCCGGAGGAGGAGATGTGCTTCGAGGAGCGTCGGCGCAGTAGTCGTGTGGGCGTGGCTGAGGAGGACAGCATCGAGGAGAGCTGTGTGCTGGAGAGAGGGAGCCGCCGCAAAGCCAAAGAGGAACCCAAACACACTGAGGTACAGAGCCTCTGCGTGCCAAACCAGAGCTGCGCTTATAGATTGTGATTTATTTAGAGCAGTACGTGTCAGTGGTTTAAAGCCACATAGTCAAGCTGTGCTTGTGCTTCATGAAAGAGACACTGTGTACTGACAGCAGCTACTCTGAAGATGTGAAATGATGCAATTAATCAAGAACAGCCATCTACTGAACATTTCCTGAGTGAGTGCTGTCAGTTCAGGGAAACGTGCTCTATCTTGACTTCCTTTGACCTCAAATGTGATTAAATGAGACCAGATCAAAAATGAGCTACTTCAGTTGGGAGCTTAATTGAGGGTTTCTCAAACTGGGATTCATGAGGGAACTGCAGGGGGTTCGTAAACTAATGAAAAGCTAATAATTTAATCAAAAACAGAATTCAAATTAATAATGAAAAATTCAGAATAAAACAGAAAAAAATATGTTGTTTACCTGATTGCCATGTGACCACTAACCAACACTAGAGAAATGTAAACATGTGAATGTGTTTTTAGATATTAATGTGAAATATTATATTCAAATTTCAGGGGTTACTTCAAGAACTAAAAAAAGTTTGTTCAAAGGGGTTCCCTGGTTTAACTTTTGTGTATTATTTTTATTTTTTTTATTTTTTTTACAGATTGAGAGTCCCAATACCTGCAGTGTTGCTGAGCTGGAGCGTCAGATTGATAAACTGAGCAAGGTAAAATATATAGACACATCTACATAGGGATCCACCAATATCTGATGAAAAGGACTTTTTTTTTTTTTTTTTTTTTTTTTTTTTTTTTTTTTTTTTTTTTTTTGAGATTGTTCAGAATATTTTTTTAATAAAATTTGATTATCACTGAGAGGCATAATAACACTTTTTATTCTAAACAGTTTGTCTGTACTTGTTTGAAAATTATTTAGAGCGTATATGTTATTGTGAAGTTACACCAATGAAAGGAAGTTGGTGTATTCTCTTAAATATATTAATATTAAAACTGATTAGAATAGAATTGATAGGTTAGATTAAGATGAGCATTTTTGGGTTTAGTTCCAGTGAGTCCAGAAGTTAAAATTTTGGTTATAAATATTATTTCATTGCATCACTAGTCAAAAGTTTAGAGATACCTAGTAATTTTTCATTATCCTTTCTTTTCCATTATCTAGTCAGTTAAAACAGTATGTACTGGCTCTTCAAAGCTTTATAATGGCAGTGAATGGGTGTCGAGATTGTCGTACTTGTGTTCATGAGAGAGTGGCGTCCAGCAGATGATGTAGGACGTAGACGTCACTCTCTCATGAACGCATGTATGACAGTCAGCGAAAGCTAGAGGTTATGGTTTATAAAGTTTGAAATATGGATATTTTTCATCGCTTCGTTTCATAAGGTCTTTATTAACTTTTTATGATGGATGGATGCATATTTTTGGGCTTTAAAATCTCGACACCCATTCACTGCCATTATAAAGCTTGGAAGAGGCAGGACATTGTTTAATATAATTCAAATTATATTATAATCTAAAAGAAGAAAGTCATATACATCTAGGATGGCTTGAGGGTGAGTAAATCAGGTAATTTTTGGGTGAACTATCCCTTCAATCATAATCCTTTAGATCATTTATTTCTTTTTGTTTTTTCCCTTAGGTTAAGGCACCTAAGTCAAGTCACATTTATTTATATAACACTTTATACAATATAGTTTGGAAAATCAGCTTCAAAAGGTTTTTAGAATGATGTGAAACAAACTCATTCATTTCAAACCTTTGTTAAAACTTAAAATTATGAAAGTAAAAGCTGTTGGCTGCTCTTGATTTTGAGTAACAGATTATTTTCTTCGGTCTCACAGCGCCAGGTGTTTTTCCGCAAGAAGCTGCAGCAGTCGTCTCATTCCATGCGGGCGGTGTCTCTCGGGCAGGATCGGTACCGGCGCAGGTATTTGCTGCTGCCTTATATGGGATGTGTCCTCGTGGAGGGAGCTGAGGATATCCTGGGTGAGTGGAAACTCCCAGCATGCAGTTAGTCTGGTATCTCGCACACTTTAAAATATAGGCCTTGTCCCTACTGCGACCCTTATGATCCCCCTCAGAGTCGTACTCGATGTGTTGCTACTTAGACAGTCGAGCTGTAGTCTGGTGTATAGTCACAGATGAATCACAATTCTTTTTTTCAAAATGTATTTTTGGTGACACTTTATTTTAAGGTGTCCTTTTTACACATATTACACGTACTTACTATTATAATAACAATTAATTATGCAAAATTACATGCACGTAACCCTAAGCCAAACCCTAATCCTAACTCTACCCATATACTAAGTACATGTAGTTACTGAATATCACTCAGTACTTAAATGTATAATTATACTGTAACAAGGACATCTTAAAATAAAGTATAGCCGTATTTTTTTTAATAAGCCTGGTTATTATAAAATCATATGCAGGACAAAACATTAAGATAAGCACCATTCAGTGTAAAACATTTGCAAGCATTGTGAATCTGATAATCCAATTAGTAAAAAAAAAAACTGAATAGTTTTTTTTCTGCTAATTTCAGTTGCAATAAAAAAAATCCAGTAACAATAATAATTTTAATTTTTGTTATAATAATGTTATAATAATAATAATAATAATAATTATTATTATTATTATTAATAATTTATTAGTAGTAGTGTGCGTGTGTGTGTATATATGTATGTGTGTGTAGGTGCTGTTGTTGGGCTGCATAAATTTTGTGAAAATAATAATAGTAGTAATAATAATAATAATTTATTAGTAGTAGTAGTAGTAGTGTGTGTGTGTGTGTGTGTGTGTGTGTGTGTATATATATATATATATATATATATATATATATATATATATATATATATATATATATATATATATATATATATATATATATAGGTGCTGTTGTTGGGCTGCATAAATTTTGTGAAAATAATAGTAGTAGTAATAATCATAATAATAATTAGTAGTAGTAGTCATAGTACTAAATAAAAATCTAAAATAAAAAAGAAATATGACTTTTTGTAATATTTTACTGTAAAGTAAAAAATAATAATTTTACGTTACAACTGTAAAAGTAAAATATTTTTAAATTACAATACTTCATGGCTCTCTGAATTTCATCATTTGCACATATCATCGTTACCCATATTAATGTCCAATCATTCCTTCCATGTGTTCAGCCTCAGATGAAGTGACAGTCAGCGATGAACCTGTGACTTATGTGAAGGTCATAACCCCAGTGAAGACAGAGGTTAAAGCCGAGCCTCCCCTCTCTCCGGCTTTCACCGCGTCTCTCCCCTCTTCTCCTCGAGCGTCCCAGCTTTCCCCCACAGAGGTGGATCCTCTGCCTGGTGAGGCCTCTTTGATGAGCAGCCCTCGAGGACGGGGACGCCCGCGCAAGATCAAACCTGAAGTGGAGCTCCACCTGCGAACCGCCAAGAGCCGGCGGCGGCGCCGCAGCAGCAGATCGGGAGCTGAGGATTCGGCCCTCAGCTCTCCTGTGCAGGATCTCGCTCAGCCCGCTTTCCAGACGCCTCTGGAGCCGCCGCAGGACGCAGAGGCCGACGGCAGTGCGCCGATCGCAGCGTCTGGAGCCGGTCAGGGCGAGGATAACAGCCAGCCGGAGGACAGCGTGAGGGAGCAGGCGGAGAAACGAGGCCAGTGGTTCAATCTGTTGCCTAAGGAGCCGTGCGACGAGACGTCGATCTCACAGCCGTGCGAAAACACACCTGCACCTGCTTCATCCCCCACTGAAGACACTCCAGCTCCCCTCGATAGTGACCCGCTCGCTCCTCCTCCACCGCAGCCTCCAACAGCACAGGTTGAGTAGCATCATAGGCCTGAGCGATAAAATGGTATCGGTGTTTATCGACACTCCGATAGAAAAAATGTTCGATATAGCGCATGATAGAGGCGCGTGTTATGAGTGACGCAGACAGCCCACGAACACATGCTGAAATGAGTGCTGTGCCTGCCTGTGATGAGGAGATTGTGAATAAAAAAATAAACATTAGTCGAATTTGAAATAAAAAAAAAAAATTGCATTTGAAAGCAAAAGTGGTGCAATCGAATGTTAGGTGTGCGTCAGGGAGCGTCATCAGTGCCGCACGAGATGCGGTGGTGATGATGTAAGTGACGTTGTTGCTTTTTAATGTTTTGTTAGTCTTATCCACGAGATGCGCCGTTGCTGCGTTATTCGTTCAAAATATTAGAGAAATATAGTAGCTCAATGCATAGAAAATCTTGATTAGATTAAAACCGAAACCAGGCCATTCTCACACAACGCATATTCAGCACATTTTTTTAGACGGACAAATATGACTGCTGCACTGTTAAAACAGTTTAAACATTTAGAAAACACGTCGTGAATTTGTGAAGCTTTATTCCATTTCACTGCGTCTCATATGTTTTTAAATGCAGTCTGTGATCGGTGATTCAGCTCTTTGTACTAAGCAATGCATAAATGCATGATGCTGTTTTGTTCATAATTGTTTATGCAATTTCTGAAATTATATTTGATTTATATGTTTATTTTTACGTTATGCACGTTTCTTATAGACAGTTATTTCATTGCTATGACAATTTAATGCACTGTATTATTTTGCTCATTGTGCCCTCGGGAGACTTATTTAACCTGCATATAAAGCATAATAAAGGAGATATTTGTTTAATTTGTATTTTGTTTGACTGTTAAAACTAAAAATTTGTTTTTAAATTTAAACATTTTTTTTCAATTCTGTTTTAAAAAAAGTTATAAAAAAGTCAATAATTATCGATACCGAACGATATGAAACATTATATCGTTGATACATTTTTTTTTAGCTATATCACCATCCCCTGTAATATCAGAAAGTTTATAAATATTCTGAATGCTGAACCTTTCTCCTTCTGATCGCTTACTTTTTTTGTCCTTAACCGCAGATGCAGACGGAAGCTGCTCCTCCTCCTCCTCCTCTTCCTAAGGTGTGCTCCACTCCAGCTCCCAGGGCCGGTAGGAGGCGCAGGAGAAGCAGCGGGCCGTCCCGGGCTCACTCTCGCTCCAGCGCAGCAAAGAGGCGTGGCAGACCTCCCTCCAATCCCTTCCAGCAGGTTGAACTGAAGTACTTCACTCAGCTGGTGGTGAAGCCTATTCCGTTAGGTGAGTGCTGTGATGATACAGGACTCATGCTGGACTTGACAATAGGGGTGAAATATGTTTTTGGCCATCTTGCGTTCATAGAATACTTAAGTTTTTCTAATCCTTGTCAACTTTTTTTTAAATTTTTTTTTTATATGTATAATATTAAGCAGAAGAATTGTCCTTGGATGGATGGTTATTATGTTTACTTTAAATGTGTCACCAAGGCAACTTTGTGAGCGAAGCTAATAATTATATTATTTTAATCAACTTATTTTTTTAAAAAAACAATCAAAACCTAACACAGTGAGATATTAAAATGTTATTTATTAAAACTATCTTTTTGGGGAAAAAAAAAAAAAAAATATATATATATATATATATATATATATATATATATATATATATATATATATATATATTAGATGAGAAACTCAACTTATTTCAGCTAACAAATATTTGATTTTTTTTGTTAGTTGTTAGACGACGCACTAAAATTAACTGGAAATAAATCAAAACTAAAAAAAAAAACCACCTAAGCACCAAATACCCCCCCCCCCCCCAAAAAAAAAAAAAAAAATATATATATATATATATATATATATATATATATTTAATTGTGTATATATATATATATTTAATTGTGTATATAGTGTATTTATATTATTATTACAGTTACAAAATTATTTAAAATTGTTTAATATTTTAGAGAGAGAGAGATTTATATTTTTATATGTAATTTTTTTTACTCTAGGTTTTGACAATAAAATCAGAACTAAAACAAAACTAAAATGAAAATTGAAATAAAAATAAATTAAACCTAAAAATAAGAATGTCATAAGCACATAAAAAGCACACAATTACAAAACATTGAACTATAATGAAAACTTAAAATATAAAAAACAACTATTAGATAAAAATATGTAACAGTATATAAACAATAGAAATAAAATGCTGAATATTAATATCTAAATGATATATTGTTTTTTTTTTTAAATGCTGGCCCTAATCGGTGTAAAAAATAAATAAATAAAATAAATTCTATTCCAAATCACTACCAGTATATGTGCATTTTAATTACTGAACTGATTTATTTTTTTCAAAATCCCTAATCACTTCACTTCATAGCCTTGAGTTCATAAGAATAAACTTCATTTAACTGATTTATTTAATGTCTTACAGATTAGAGCAGAATCACATCTCACATGAACAGAGAGTTTTATCTTCATACTAACTTTAGTGTTTTATCTGTGATGCTCTATTGGTAAAATGCAGAGAAATGTGAAAAATATTTATTATATAATATTCATTACTTCATTCACATTTAAATATTGTTTACACCCCAAGAAAAATGTTCTTGAATGACATCCTAAAGCACTTGGTTTCCAGCGGAGCAGCGTTCATTGGCTTAATGTCTTTCTGTCCAACAGAAATGGTGAAGGGCTGGTGGTGGATCAAAGAACCGGAGGAGCTGACCGCCATTCTGAGCGCCCTCCACCCTCGAGGCATTCGTGAGAAAGTGCTCCACAAACACCTCACCAAACACATGGAGTATCTGTCTGAGGTCTGCACGCGGCCCGTCACCGGTGAGCAGCAGCAGCACATACAGAGAGCCTGCAGGCTTCGGCTGATGGCAGCATGTTCAGTGCATTCTTTTCCATCGTTTCCTCCCAGATCCCATCTTTGAGAAGACAGTGGAGGACGGCGATGCCCTGCTGGAGGCGTCTAAACAGGCGTGGAGTGAGCAGGAGAGAGCCCTGCAGTTAGACATCAGTGCTCTGCAGTGGGTGGAAGATCTGGAGCAGAAGGTGGTTGGTGCAGACCTTCAGCTCAAGGTAAAGAGAATGTGATTGTTTTATTGAAATAATCACAGTGCTTTAAGCTCACGCTCCGTTTGTGACCACAGGGTGGCACTGTTTGTTTAGCCACGCTCACTTGATCACCATGTCCACAATCTTTATTTCCAGGTGGCCATTCCCAATGCAGAGAGTGAAACTGAGGCTAGTCGGGAATCATCAAACTCTCAGTTTCAGGTAGTGAGAACCACACACTCAAGTGCTCTGTTTTGAATCTATCAATCCTAATAAGTAGAGGAAACTACTCAGTGAGTTACTCTTAATGAATGTGACAACCTGATGAATTGCTTAATTTAAAAATAAATTGTCGGTGTTGTGGTTTATTCACGGCTTTGTGATTTATTTTTGGCTGAGTTTATTTTGTCTTTATTATACTCTTTCTCTCTATATATTTAATATTGTTCTCATTTCGATATTCATAAGCTTCAGTCATTTTTCCAGATTTTAGCAAAAATACATCCATGGGTTATTCACGTCTATGTATGACATCCCCATTTCCCCTAATTCTGTCTTTACTGTACAAACAAAATTATTTATAATATAATATTAGGTAATAATAAATAATACATAATAATAAAAATGTAATTAAATGCACTCAAGTTATTAGTTATGAAAAAGGTACATCTCAAAATAAAAAGAAAATGTATTTATTCAAATTGTTAAATTATTATTTATTCAAATTCATAAATATAGTAATTAATATTTAAACCCGTATTAATATATATTTAATATATTCATATATTTAATGTATTTTTAAAGAAGTTTCTTATGCTCGTTAAGGCTGCATTTATTTGATCAAAAAAACAGAAAAAAAAATGTAATTTTGTGAGATTTTATTGCAATTTAAAATAACGGTTTTCTATTTTAATATACTATAAAATATAATTCATTCCTGTGATGCAAAGCTGAATTTTCAGCATCATTACTCTAGTCTTTAGTGTCACATGATCCTTCAGAAATTATTCTAATATACTGATTTGTAATCAGTGTTGGAAACAGTTGTGCTACTTAATATTTTTGATACTTTTTTCAGGACTCTTTGATAAATAAAAAGTTAAAAGTTTTGTTTATTCAAGATAGAGGTTTTGTTTTACAATATATACTACTATTCAAAAGTTTTTTAGGAATTAATACTTTTATTCAGCAAGGATGTGTTAAATGGATAAAAAGTGGTAAAGACATATTTTTAGAAAAGATTTCTATTTTGAATAAATAATGTTCATTTTAACTTTTTATCCATCAAAGAATCAAAGAAAAAAGTATCACAAGTTCCAAAAAAATATTAAGCAGCACAGCAGTTTCAGCACTGATAATAAATCAGCATATTAGAATGATTTCTGAAAGATCATGTGACACTGAAGACTGGAGTAATGATGCAGAAAATTCAGCGCTGTCACAGAAATAAATGATATTTTAAAGTATGTTAAAATAGGAAACCAATATTAGAAAGTGCAATAATATTTCACAATATTGCTGTTTTTTTCTGTATTTTTGATCAAATAAACACAGCCTTGATGAGCATAAGAGACATTAAAAATCTTACTGATCTCAAACTTTTGAGTGGCTGTGTGTGTGTGTGTATATATATATATATACACACACGAGAGAGAGAGAGAGAATAGAATTGAATTGTTTTTTTTAAATAACTATGTTTTTATTATGTTCTTCCCTGTTGTTGTATTCTTTACCACATTGGAACTTTGCCCTGGTTTCAGATGTATACCCCTCCCGAGGCGGACTCCACGCGGGATGACCTGCAGTATTACGAGCACGAGATTGACCCCAAGGATGACTGGATGGTCAAGACCAAGAAGGAATGGTCTGACCTCCTGCGAGTTCCCAGCAACCCCCTGGACCTGGCCGTTCTCCGCTTGACCAATCTGGAGAGGAACATCGAGCGGCGTTATCTGAAGGAGCCGCTGTGGAATCTGTCTGAAGTGATGCGCCTAGCGCCTCTCACCCCTCCGCCCGGCGGGGAGGAGGTCCCATTAGATGCTGTCAGGTGGGTCAGAGTTGAGGTCTTTAAAAATGATGCGTTGGAGATCAGTTTTCACTTTATTATTACCCAAAGTCATCATATTTTTCAGCCTTCATCAAAATGAATCATTGTTTCAGTTTATCCAGTGCATTATATGTGCTCTGGAGCATATCAGTTATGCATTTGTCTGTCTTTGCAGCTTGGAAAGTGAGATCACACCCAGGTTGAGGACGTGGCGGCAGGCCCTGGACCGCTGCCGCAGTGCGTCTCAACTCTCTCTCTGTCTGCTGCAGCTGGAGAAAGCCATCGCCTGGGAAAGATCCGTCATCAAAGTGGTGAGAGCACACACATTCACTCAGCTTCACAGCCTGTACCATTACTATATATTACATAACATCATTTGTATACATACCTGACAGATCTCTCTAAAATAGGTGTCTTGAGAAATAGGGCTGTAAAACCGCTTTCAAAATAAAAGTCTGTGTTTACAAAATATATGTGTGTGCTGTGTGTATTTATGTATATACAAATACACGCACATACATGTATGTATTTAAGAAATAGATGCAATATGTATTTATTTTTATGTAATAAATTATATATAAATATATGAAAGCCCTATTGAGAAATCACATCTGTTTTCGGTGTTCTTCAGTATCTGAGCATGGTGGATGTTAGTGAAATGGCTATTTCATATGCAGTGTTGTTCTCTAACCATAAATATGTTTATTTTAGTGCATGTTGAATGCGTTTTTTGGGGCCCCAATGAAATGGCCCCCCCTCCATTCAATTTTAGTTTTTCTAGTCTTTTTTTAATTGTTAAATTAGATTAGTAATCAAAAATCACGAAACTTCTACAGTTTAACAAGTTGTTAAAAGTTTAACAAAAATTACATTTTGAGGGCTCTATGAAATGCTTTATTTTTTTTCTCAAATGCTGTTTTATTTTAATCAAATTCTTTGGTTATCTGTTTTCCATTTATTTTCTTCTGAAATGCGTTTTGAATTGTAATAATCCAAAGCATGTGTAATTAATTGAATTCATAAAAAAACAATTACATTTGCTACAATAATAGGGCATTATGACCCCCCCCCCCAGAAATAAGTAAAAAAAATATATATATATATATATATATATATATATATATATATATATATATATATATATATATTATATTATATATATATATATTTTTTTTTTTCTGTTTCTGTGTATTTTAAATATATACATTTTTTATTTATTATATATGGTTTTCTGGTAATCAAATGAATTCAATTTCTTTCAATCAAATAAAAATTAAATCAGTCTTTTCTTTTTTTGACAAACAGTATTGCACAACAAAGGTTTACTGTATAAATTAAAACTTCAATGAAAAATTGTGATTTATTTTTAAAACAATTGTTTTTATAATTTATTATTATTATCATTATTATTATTATTACATTGAGATGTACATTCTACTGTACAATAGTAATATATTTGTTACAATTTCTTGAAGTTAAACCATACTTTTATTTTGATGGGTTGTCATGAAGACCTTTTAAGTTTAATTAGTTTTTTCAAATGAAATAATAAACTGCTTATGAAGTGACTTTCAGAGCAGCTCTGGACATGAAGTTCATGTCCTCACATATTGAGGCACAGACGCTGAAACACTGAGTGTCGTGTGTTTGAATTTGTGTAGTAGATGAAACCACACATCTATGTCATTCATTCACACAGAGACACGCAGAACATGCAGGATTCATATTAGTATTTGTGGTTTAATGTTCACAGACACTGGTCCATGTCATGATTGGATTCAAGTGCACTGTCCTACTTTTGATTTGTTCATTTAAAATTTGCCAAATTCCGCATTATGCAGTAAATTTTACTTAATTTGACTGTATTCTGCAGTTCTGTCTGTGTTTTCCTCATTGTGGAAATCATAGGGCCCTAGTTTCGTATAAACTGTTGTTGGTGTGTCCGCAGACGTGTCAGGTGTGCCGTAAGGGTGATGATGACGAGTACCTGCTCTTGTGTGACGGCTGTGACCGTGGCTGTCACATGTTCTGCCTGAGGCCAAAGGTCCTGCAGGTACCAGAAGGCGATTGGTTCTGTCCCACCTGCGTTGCCAAGGTAATGTGACCAAGATGTTTCAAATTTTACAGACACAAAGTTTAACATTCATGTCATAATGTTTGAATTGTATATTTTTTCTTTGCCTATGTTTATAAGAAAAACTAAGAAACAGAATTTTGCAGGAAAGCGGTGAATCTCCGAGATCACAGCGTGCATCGCGGAAGAGATCAAAGGTGCAGAAACGGCGTCTGGCAGAGGATAGTTCAGACGAGGATGATGGGTACAGACGAGGCATGACCACACGACAAAAAGACGCTGCAGCTTCCTCCAGTGGGACGAGCATCTCCCCTTCCAAACGCAGACGGATGGCCACACGAAACCAGCCTGACCTCACCTACTGCGAGTGAGTCTGCAGGCCTGTGAAAAACAGTATTCTTAAAATACTAGGAGCTTCTATTAATAGATTTATTTTTAAGTGGCACTTCACATGTTAGTAGGTTGCCTGGATGAAAATAATTAGAAGTGATATGTAAACATCTGTTGGCACGATTTGAAAATGCGTTTTCTCTGAGCTGAGTCTAAATGAATTCACTACGTGGAATAATTAGTGGCTGTCATGGAATAATTAGTGAGCTGTTTGTTGTGCTGTAGGATCATTCTGATGGAAATGGAGGCTCACTCAGACGCCTGGCCTTTCCTGGAGCCGGTCAATCCCCGCCTGGTGCCTGGCTACCGACGCATCATCAAAAACCCCATGGACTTCCTCACTATGAGGGAAAGACTTCTGCAGGGAGGGTAAGAGACAGTAGCTGCATTTCCATCCTCCTATTTTTATGCGCATTTTGGAATATCACATAAAAAAACACTGGATGGAAACACCAAGATGTGGATAAATTCAAAAAATGCGCATAAAAAACTTTTGAGTAGGATAAACTTTTTATCCGATAAGAAAAAATGCGCATAAACTACGATGGAAATACATTTACCGAATAAATTACTCCACGCGCATCGAAAAAGTCATGTGACTTTGCGCTATGAGAAGGGATAACTTGACTAGCAGCATACCGATGTCGTTCACAGCATTGTTATGGTCGTTCTGAGCAAAATCTGTCATCAAAGGATTTCTGTATAATTGTCTTGCATGACTGCGTTCCCAAACAGCTGGCATCCACCTCCGAAAGCAATGACTGCATTTATTGTGTCTCGTCTGCTCGCTCTGAGATGCAAGTCATTTATATCATATATGAAAATTATTATATTCAGTGGCTTCTCCTATATTCTTAGTGATATTTAGTGCCACAGTTTACCAGGAAGTGACGATTTTGTTCTCTTTGACTCGTTGGATGGAAACGGTGCTTTATTCGCATATGTTTTATGCGATATTCCAGTTTTGCGCATAAGTATAATTTGAATCTTTGGATGGAAACATAGCTAGTGTGGCTGGATAAAGGCTGATCAGGATATCACAGCAGTGTTGAGTTATCAGCTGTATCCAGGAAAAGTGTTTACTATATTAGTTTAGATGAATGAGTGATCAGTTTGACTTAAATTTTGAGATTTAATTTGGCATATTTTTAAATTTAACATTTCTATTTTTAATTTTGTTAATTTTTTAATAGAATTTGTTGATATAATTATAATTTACTTTTACATTTAATCATTTAGCAGATGTTTTTATCCAAAGTGACTTGCAAATGAGGGTAATGAAAGCAATCTGAACAACAGCAGAGCAACAATATCTAAGTGTTGTGACAAGTCCCGGTTAGTGTAACGCAGTACACGTAGCAAGGGCTTTTTTAAATTTATTTATTTTTTTTCTATAAGAAAAAAGGGTCAGTAAATCACACGCAGAATCCTTTTATGGAATTGCACTCTAACGCTAATTTGCCCTGTTTAGTAAATCTGGGCCTTAAACTCTTGTAAAGGTATAATTTATATATTTATATAAAGTAGGAGTCCAGAATTTGTGTTTGACATTATTAATGTTTAACATTAAATTGCATCTGGCTGATCCGTGTTTGCGGTGGAGTGAATAACATGATTAGTATGTAAGCCTGCGTCTGTTTACGCTTGTGTCTCTCTCAGGTACTGCAGCTGTGAGGAGTTTGCGGCCGATGCTCAGCTGATCTTCAACAACTGCGAGCTCTTCAATGAGGACACATCCGAGGTGGGCAAGGCCGGACACTCCATGCGGTGCTTCTTCGAGAGCCGCTGGGCGGAGTTTTACGAGAACAAAGACAAATAGAGACACTGCCCTCTGCTGCATGGGAGGAAGCACTCGAACGCCACGCGGCACGCCCTTTGATGCTCATTACTACTAAAAACTCTCTGGAGAGCCAGTCCTCTGTATGCATACATGTGTAGATATATGTATAGATTTGTTCTGTTCGATTTACAGGTATCTGTTTGTCCCCCTCACCCACCTTGATAAGGTTAAAGCATTTCTTTATCACCTGGTATTACGGCGTACAAATATCTCCTCTTTATTCAGCTTCGTCCGTCACTCCTTCAGAGTAGAAGTACTTCTTCAGGACTTGATCGGGTCACACTTGATGTCACGTGTCGCAGACACACCTCTATCAGGACGTTCTCGCTCTTTCGACCATTTTACTCGAAGCCTTCTGCTCCATAATGTATAGGTCGTGGACCACCTGTGTCCCCTCGATTGAAAATGTAACGTGCTTTCGAGACTAGAAGCAATTTCCTCAGAATATTTTTATTATATGCTATATATACACTTAAAGACAGAAAAAAAAAATAGTCGGGATTATTTAATAGCAATAGACTGTAGTGAATCTGTACAGACCACGTCGTAGAGAGATGTATAGGTGACTCATGAAATGGCCAGTAAACATACTATATCACGTGTAACTCACGTCTTTTGCTTGTAGAGTATTGGTCTTATAAACTGGAGGATTGCCATCTTTTACTAGGGTATTTTTTCTGTCACACCCCCCAAACCCAGAAAGAAATCAGTGTTTTGTTCATAAGGAAATCTGACGTAATGCCAATAGCAGAACTGATGATAGAACGAAAGGCCAGTTTTAACTTTCTTGTTTTTTAAGCTCTGCTAGCTAGATAGCCGTTTTCAAAGCTTTTGCTTGGTGTATGACTATTGTCTGTGGGGAAAAAAAACAACTTTAGACTGTATTGATATTGGTTTATATGGAAAGGATATATACGTACTTAAGGCAGTATAGTTTTGTTTAGCGACACATTTTTCAACGGAACAATATCTTCGTGTCTCTTCAGAGTATGATTGATCTGGTTTGCTCTTGGTTTTCATGAACATGGCAGTTTTTTGGGTTTCTGAAACCGCCACATCCTCAGATGTTTAGACTGTTTTATGTGTTTTAATGTGTGTGTGTTTGAACCTGGACCAACTCCCTTAAAAAGGACTTTTTTTGTTTTATTTTTACACTCGTCTTTTGACATTAACCACGCTTTCTCAAATGAAAATGCCTTGCATCATAACTGGTGTAACTGACCCATAACGTTCCCCGCTTACAACCTCACATTCACAGTTTTTCTTAGTGCACTGAGTAGAGGAGCCGCAGTAGAGCACACTATTTGTATTCATTTCCCATGTTTTCATACACTGAACTCGATTTGCGCAGTAGGAAGTGCGTCATTCGCGCTGTGTTCCTCATCGTACAAAAGGGACATGTTTGCTTCTCTTTTTTTTACAGACGGTAAAACCTGAAGACAGTACTAGAAAACTCAACCAAATGTGGTGTCTAGTGAATTTTTAATAATGTACAGTTTTTGTGACTTTAAATTTGTTCCTTTCTATATTTTTAGGACCAATATATCGTTTTTAAGAGGCGACATTAAATGACCATGTTGTTTCAAGGTAATGTAACACACGTGCATCTGTAGAATGTACTGTAAACGGAAATAAAACCACATCTAGTAGACGAAAACTTGTCTCTTTAGTGTGTTTATAAACTGTATTGTGTCTGGTAATCAAGTTTCATATGTTCAAGCACTATCTCACAAGCAAGAATACTCCAAACATCAGCATTTCCATGATTGCAAGTGTGATGTTGCTTTCATACAATAATTCAACAAATAAAGATGTAATATTAAGCAAGTTATATTTTATACACAATATTTACAATTACAGTTTTATTTTTCTTCAGCACTGAAAATAGTTCTGAAGTCAAAGGAGAATCATTGCTACTTGAATGAACCAAGTCATTTGAATGAGCTTTGTGAATGATTCAATGACTCAGATTCCTTTCGATCCGGAGTAAATTATCCTGTCTGAATACTTTACTATATAGTCCATATTTATAGTACATACTTTACCTTTTTTAGAACGTACTAAAGTGTTTTCAAATGAATGGAAGGTAATTGCAACATTTTATCTCCGAATTCTTTTTCTCAGTTGTGTGATCCAACTTGCAATTCTGAGTTTTTTTCTCAGAATTGAGGTGTAAACTTGCAATTGCGAGTAATAAAGAATTACGAGATATAAACTTGCAATTCTGACTTTTTTTTCCCTCAGAATTGCTTGATATAAACTCGCAATTGTAAGCTATAAAGTCAAAATCGCAATCTGACTTTTTCTCAGAATTGCTTGATTTAAACTCTCAATTGTGAGAAATAAAGTCAGAATACCAAGATATAAACTCAATTCTGACTTTTTTCCCTCAGTATTGCATGTTGCATCTCACCATTCTTTTTCTCACAATTGTGAGTTTGTATAATGCAATTCTGAAAAAACTCACAATTGCAAGAAAAATGTCAGAATTGCAAATTAACTTTTTAAAACATTTTTATTCTGTGGCGGAAATGGTCTTCCTTACAAACGAACCTGCTGAGTGAATGAATGACTCATTCATTGACTTCAGTCTAATTACCCTATACCTTGTACATAGTCCATACTTTTTTTTTTTTTTATTAACTGTCACAAAGTTCTTATTCAAATGTGGTACTTAATTATAGCTTTCAAAAATAGTTCCAAATTCAAACGCAGTACCTATTCAGACAGTATGCAGACGCAGCTCTAGTGTTTTGAATGGCTGTCAATGGAGGAGTCTTCAGGACGTTAAACTCCTTTTGTGAGGAAACAGCTTATCGCTCACTGACTGACATTCTGTCTGCCAATCTTCAATGTATGCCATTAAATAGTTATTCCAAAGTGACCTATCTTTGGAGTTTACAATGGAAAAAAGTCAGACAACTGCACTACTCCCGGTATCCGAAAGATTAGCTGTTTGATGTTACGATTTCTTGAAAGGCAGCTCAGGTGAAAAAAAGTAAGTACACTTCCATAATGTACTTAAAGTGCTCTATTTTCATGCACTAATTTTGTACTTAATATACTAAAAATTATTCTTTAGTACTTAAGATAAACCTAAGATCATGTAAGTGTACTCAACTGTGCTATTTTAATGGGACACCATGAATATGAACTAAAATGTGCTTTTAACATACTCTGTATTTAAAAAATGTATTTAGTCACCACTTGTAGTACACTTGAGTGTACTAGTGTATGAAAGATGGGTTCAAGTGTACTACAAGTGGAAACTAAATAACAGAGATAGTATGTTAAAAGTGCGTTTTAGTTCATATTCATGGTTTCCCAAAATAGCACAGTTGAGTACACTTAGATGGAATCATTTTTAGTATATTAAGTACAAAATTAGTTTAAGTATATTATGGAAGTGTACTTTTTTTTTCACTTGGGTTATTTTAAAATGGGGATTTTGGAGTTTCCACACAATTAGCGTCATGAAAACAAACCAGTTTTTAACAATTGTGCCTGGCAGAGTGGGAATGTTCTGTGGAGCAGAGAGGCTGTTGTGTTGTGTTGGTTGTGCTCTTCATGGCCGTGAGCAGCAGGTGGTCTGAGCGCGTCTGCACGCTTTGTGTCGCACGGCTCCCTGGAGCGCAGGGTGTCTGCAGCACATGGCGCAGCTCAGGCTGCTGTCTGTCCCAGCTGGGCCTGCTCTCTTTACTGGAGACCAGGACGATCCCCTTTTATATATCTGAAACTATGCATTCTTTATGTTTAGATGCTTATTGTGTTTGTTTCATTTGATCAATCACCTTTCGGTAAATATCATATCATCATGTCTTTGTTATCAGTACGCATCTATTGTCTTGGGCTTTGTTGAATTTTAGTGACGGCCCTGAAAAAAATATACATAATAGCAATTTTGAATATTGACATTATACTCTACAAATACAACAGTCCAAGTACTTGAAAATGACTTGCCTTTAAGTACACAAATAATTAGTTTGACAGTGTATTGTATAGTGTATATTGAATTCTGATTTCCGTGCAGTTTTCTATCATTTGAACCCTATAGAATTTGACACATTTTTGAGTTTATTTGTTGATAAAGCACATTTCTGATGTAACTGGAAGCTTGTTGCTGCCATGGAATAAATAAAGGTGACTTTTTATCTCACATTTTTGACCTTTTTTTTCTTGTGACTTAGACTTTTCAGAATTGCACGAAAAAAAGTCAGAATTGTGCGAAAAGTTGCAATTGCCTTTACGTAAACTGGTGCAGAAAAATTACAAAGTCCAAAAATGAAACAAAAAATAAAATGTAATAATGCGTAGAGTTGCCTAAAATGTATTTAGATGCATAAGCCAGATTTAAATGTATGAATATCATTGGCAGTGGCATTTATTTGACATAAGGATAACACAAGCAACATTTTAAAAAGCTATTAATTATTTAATAAATGTATTTATGTTTTTAAAAAGCATTGATTTTAAAGTACATTTAGTAAAAATGTATTCATTATGTATACATTTAATGTATGTTAACATATATTAATATTTAAGATTAAATATAAATAAATAGCTATGAAGATTAAATATTTGATATCTGACAAAATGAAGGCCAAAGTTTTAGTGCATCATGTTCATAGTTAATGTGGCTCTCCATACCTGTGTGAACTTGAGGAGAACTGACTTTATGCATCCACTAAAGATTTTGTTTAATGAAATGGACATTTGTGACTTAAGACTGTGTGGCTTAGGTTTCCAAATACTTGAAATCTCTAACTCTTGCTCTAGCTGTAACTTCACTGTTACTAACCCTGTTTTAGCCTCCTCTGTCCTGCTCTTTTCTAGTAACCCTTAGCTGGCAGTTTGGTGCCGTGTGATGCACTTGTGTGCGGTTCCGGCTGTGTGTGTGTGTTTGTACTGTTGGTGTCAGCATTCTGTGTGTGGAAAAAAGTTGCGCAGGCGGGTTTCTACACTGTCAAATCGACCTCCCCTCGCTGGCTTACGCCGGGTTTAGGTTCACAAAAGAGGGGCTCACAGCTCCACAAACCACCAGCGTGAAGTGGATTACAGATGGGACGCACACACTCCCTGCTCCCCTGACCTCTCTAAGGCAATGCTGACCTTGATCTAGTCTGAGAAGTTGAACTTTAACTCTGACCTGCACTCAGCGGTTATGCCAAACAAAATTGACCTCTATAGTGCTGCTCCAGAAATATGTTGAGACGAATGTTGAGAGACTGTTTCATTATTGTTTGCACATTTTCTTCATGGTGACCTCAGGTGAATCTCATGAAAACTTGTCAGTAACTTGACAATGCCCAGGTTATATTTCACCCCAAATGAAAATGAAAAATTAGAAATTGTTTTGTTTCAAAGAATTAAGCACATTCCCTCCAACTCATTTGCTTCTAATGAAAAATAATATATTACATTTTAAAGTGTTTGTGCATAATGGTAGTATTATCATGGTAGCTGTGGTGTTATTGTTAGCTAAAGTTAAAATGATTTTTAAAAAAGTTTTCAGTAATTAGAAAAGTTGACAAAAGCACATTTCAAAATTACTAGAAATTGTACTATCTAGTAAAAATTTATATCCACTATAAACTAAAATTGAAATGAAAACTGAAAATACAAAGATAAAAGCTAATTCTAAATAATAGTTTTTCTCAATCACTTTGGCTCAGTTCTCTAATTCGATTTTTTTTGATGAGTTCAAATCTTAGTTAACACCAGATTTGAATTTATTCATCATTTACGCAAATTGTATGTTGTTTTGTTTTGCATGTGTGAAATCTGCATATACTGTTCACAGCTTCCAAACATTATTTCATCATGTGAGCCATCAGTTGTCAAAATCTGTCATACATATACTGATTAGCCACATCATTAAAACCACTGACAGGTGAAATGAATAACAGTGATTATATCATTGCAATGACACCTGGCGAGGGGTGGGATATCTTAGACAAGAAGCGAACAGTCAGTTCTTGAATGTCATGTGTTTGAAGCAGGAAAATGGGCAAGAGAAAAGAACTGAGTGACTTTGCCAAGGGCTAAATAGTGATATAGACGACTGGGACACAGCATCTAGAAAACCACAGGTCTTGTGGGATTTCTTGGTATGCTATGCAGTGGTTAATACCAACCAAAAGTGGTGCAAAGAAGGACAAGTTATCAGGGTCATGGGTCCCCAAGGTGAAAGTGCCTTAATGGGCATGTGAGCATCAGAACTGGACCATGGAGCAATGGAAGAAGATCATCTGGTCTGATGAATCATGTTTTCTTTTAGGTCAGGTGGATGGCTGTGTGCATCATGGGGAAGAGATGGCAGAAGATGCACTATGGGAAGGAGGCAGTTTCATGCTCTGGACAATGGTCTTCTGGAAAACATTTGGTCTTGGCATTCATGTAGCTGTTACTTTGATGCATACCACCTAGTTAAAGATTGTTGCAGACCATATAAAGCTCTTGATGTTTCCTGATGGCAGTGGCCTCTTTCAACAGGATAATGCACCCTGCCACACTGCAGAAAGTGTTAAAGAATGGTTTGAGGACAGCATTCAAGATGTTGCCTTGGCCTCCAAATTTCCCAAATCTGAATCTGATTGAGCATCTAGGGATGTGCTGGACCAACAAATCACATCTATGAAGGCCTCAGAACAGATCTGCTGTCTTCGTGTCATGCACCACAGGACGTGTTCAGAGGTCTTGTGAAGTTCATGGCTCGACGCATCAGAGCTGTTTTGGAAGCACATGATATTAGGCAGGTGATTTTAATTACTGTATTCCATAAATGAGACCTGGAATGTCTTCTGTTTACATGTAACACATTGCTACAGAAAAAAATTGCATGTTATACATATAAATGTGAATATTCTTTTTATATGTACTAAAGTATTGAACGTTTCTGGTAAACTTTACCTGCTGTTGAAATCTGAATTTAAAAAGCTCAGTGTGATACACAAGACCATTCAACTAGAAAAAACTGACAGTCAGCGTCAACAAAAAGTAGAACAAAAATAACCTTTGAACTACCATGGTAAAAAAAAATGTCTAAATGTCTGGCTCACACGATGAAAAAATAAATAAATTTTAGCTGCACTAACTAATTTACTGACACAATAACAAGGTTTTGAAATATCAATTAAGTGTTTGTGTTACTACATTTTGCAGACATGCTATAAAGTTGTGATGTCCCATAAAACAGTTGTGACAGTTGCTTATAGTTGAATGTTAAGAAAATTAAGCCAAAGCTACTGAGAAAAACTGTAATTGTTAATCACGATTAATCACATTCAGTATATATATATATATATATATATATATATATATATATATATACACATACACGTAAATATTTCTTAAATATATTCATGTATGTGTGTGAATTTATGTATACATATAAATATACATAGTAGACATGTACATAGAATCTTTTATTTTGGGTGCGATTAATCGCAATTAATCGATTTGACAGCACTATAAATAATACTAAAATAACTCTAAATAGTAGAATAAAATATAGATTTATCAATGCCTGCTGCTGTTAAAAAATAACTGTATTACAGTATTTTTACTGTAATATAGTAAAAAAAAAAAAAACCATTACCATTTAAAATAATGGGAATTATGAAAAAAAATGGATGCATTACAGTAATAGGATTTTGGTAGAAAATGTGCTTCATTGTTATTAAATCTTAAAATATTGTTATTATATCTTAAAAATTAGGCTTAATTTTTTATGCAAGATGATATAATTTATTTTCTTTTTGATTTTAATAATAATCTCACTATATATTCCAGAATGGTGTCTGCTTAGTTGTTGTGTGTGTCACTCTGCTATAGCTTTCTATCTTTCCATAGCTACATCTCTACTTTTTATCAGACATCATATTATCATCATACATCAGCTAATAGAAATGAAACATATTTGGTTGAATCTCTGTCAGCCTCATCTGATCTGATTAGATTGAACTGAACTAAACCCCTCTCAGTCTAAAGGCCAACAGAAGGTCCTGATTGCATGTTTAGCTCATCTGAAACGGGCCACTTTAAAGAGCCGTCTAGCATCATAATAAGTGTCATGGCAACTGAATCAGGCTGTCGCCATGGCTATGATCACAGGACTTCACAAGCGGGATGATGAAAGGAGAACGGTGGATAATAGTGTTTGCATTGGTTTATAACTGAAGGATGTTGGCATTGAAACCCAAAAGTGGCAGATAAAGATAAACCAAAAAACCTCAGGGCGTCTTATCGGCCTCATAGTTTAGCTTGCTGTCTATCAAGCAGTGAGCGACCTGTTGCATTTAGCGACTGCTGCCAAGGGTTGTTGTTGTTATAGTGAATTAAAGCTTCATGTGTCAAACTGATGTTTGTGCTCATGCTGTGGTGAGGATTGTCAGCGTGTAGAGGGACGGAGGGAGGCGGAGGGCCTCCTGTAGTCTCCTCCACTGGAATTAATTAGGCTCTTTCTGACAGAAGACACCCTTCAGTCCAGCCCATGTCCTCAAACACACACAACATCAGCACAGACACACGGACTATCAAACTTCACACCTGGAATGGCCATAAAAGAGGTAAGGACAATATCACAGACGTTGACTGGCAAGATTTTGATCGCTAGAGATGCAGTTTAATTGTGTTCAATTTGATGTGGATCTAGTTTGGTGTGAATGCTCAGGTTTAGGGTGAACTTATGATGAAATGCCAGCTAAAAAATTTTGGTGACATCTATTGGGTCAGTTCATTTAAGTTGGATGCTGTTCCCGCATTTTACCAAAATCAATAAATGGATTTCATGGTGACATTGCATCTGGATTTCAAAAAGGTATTTGTTTATTTATTTAGATTATAAGCTCTCATGTGCTAAATCCAACGATAAGTCTATGAAAACATTAAGATTATTACATATTAGAAACATTAACATCATGTTATTTTAATGTTTATCATTTTTATGTTTACCAATTTTTAATGAAAAACTATTAATTCAACTTAATTACAAACAATTAAATTATATATACTGTGTGTGTGTGTATATATATATATATATATATATATATATATAATATTAATAAATAATATATATTAAACCATTATTTATTATAAACAATTAATTATAATAATGCAAAATGTAAACTACATTATTGTCCAGCTCTCATGTGCTAAATGAAACTATGAGACTATGAAAACATTAAGATTGTAACATATTATAAACATTAATAATTTATTTAACATGTAGGCTAAATAAAAACTATTAATTTAAACAGTTTTAATTAATTACAAACTATGTATATATATGTATATATATATATTTATAAACAAATAATATAAAAATAAAAATAATATATATTAAACTATTATATATTATAAACAATTAATTATAATAATGTATTTATAAATCTGTCATTAACTTTGTTTTTCTGTAAAGCTGCTTTGAAACGATGTGTATTGTGAGAAGCGTTATACACATAAGTGTGACGACGATTTTATTCATTAGTGTCTGCAGTACGCTATTTAGCTATAGTTTAAATGCAGTAAAACGTATTTTAACAGTATTCTGTCTCTGTTAATGTTTGGGTTTAAATGGAATAGTTTGCATTAAGATATTGTCTTTGTATCTTTTATTGTATTTAATTTGAACTAAAAAGTGTAGGTTTTGTTCTGTGGACATACTGTCATCTTAGGTAATGACTGATCTTATTTTGTAATATTTTGTCAAAAAACAAAAGTCTTAACACATGAGAAGTCATGTTGTTTTATGGTTACAAAAATACAATATAAATACAAATACATAAATATGGGTATTTACATATTATTCATATAAATGAGTATAAACTGTTGTCTGGCCATTGATAGTCCTTCAAGCAGTGAATTCATCACAGGTTTAATATCAGTTGTTTCTTTTCTTTCGGCTGTTGATCTCTTCTGTCGACTCACGTTAGGAGCTGAGGAGCCGGCAGTTCTGGCAGGGGATTCTGGCAGAGACTCTCGGGTCCCTGGTCTTTGTATCTGCTGTGTTGGGCTCTTTAGTGCCGGGGCCGGACGGGGCCTCCCCGGGGCCCATTTACCCCGCACTGGCTGCTGGGATGGCGACTGTGGTTCTGGGATATTGCTTCGGCGAAATCAGTGGGGCTCAGGTAAAGAAGTGTGATTTATTTAATTATTCTCTTGTAACTCAACTGGTAAATCACAGTGTTAACAACAACAAGGTCATAGGTTCAATTCCCAGGAAACACAAAACTGTATAATACTGCATCTGCAAATATAATAGTATAGGTCCCTATAATAATTAGTATAGGGACCACTTCTCACTATTAACTAGTTGCTTATTAGCATGCTTATTATTAATATTAACATTGGCTGTTTATTAGTGCTTATAAAGCACATATTCTACATGACCATATTCTACATCCCTAATTCTACCAAACTACTAATGAGCAGCAAATTAGGAGTTTATTGAGGCAAAAGTCACAGTTAATGGTTTGTTAATGGCGAGAATTGGACCTTGAAATAAAGTGTGACCTGCAAAGGTTGTATAGAATTGATTAAATAATTAAAGAAAGTGCAAGAGAATGAATAAGTAAGTACTAATATGTGGGATGGTTAAAGTGTAATTAATAGTGTGTTGTTAGGTGAATCCTGCGGTGACTGTGGCTCTCTTGGCCACGCGTAAGGTGGATGTGTTGAGGGCTGTGGTGTATCTGCTCGCTCAGTGTTTGGGTGGGATCCTCGCGGCTGGCCTCATGTACCTCTCGCTGCCCCTGAAGTCCACAGCACAGAACTACATCAACAAGGTTCAGAGGTTTTCACCACACAGGACATGATCTGATTAACATTGCTCCTGGAGCTACATTCATATCCACCTGTCAGATTTTAGAGTCAGGCTTTTTATCAGCCTTTTTAGTAAAATTAGCAACGTGATCAAAACCTGTTGCACACAAACTACTGCATCCCTTCGGTAACACTATTTTGATAGTCCACTTTAGACATATAAATAACAATATCTGCATCAAACTGCATAAGTTCGTTCATTTTGGACTTCTGAATAAAATATAGTTTTTTGATATGAGCATCATATTCTCATATTTCACACTATTTAAGCAAAAGCCTGATGTTTCAAATATGATATATGATACAAAACATAAAACACATATGTAAACTTTTTAAAAATAAACTATCCCATTAAACAAATGTGACCCTGGACCACAAAACCAGTCTTAAGTCGCTGGGGTATATTTGTAGCAATAGCCAAAAATACATTCTATGGGTCAAAATTATCCATTTTTCTTTTATGCTAAAAATCATTAGGATATTAAGTAAAGATCATGTTCCATGAAGATATTTTGTAAATTTCTTA
>JAFVLL020013814.1:0-13199 GCA_021397915.2 Tor tambroides | reverse complement strand
ATGACCAAATCGGCATGCCAAACTGGAATAGACAAGCATGAGCAGAAATGTATGCCAAACACACAATTAAAAAAAAAAAAAAAAAAAAAAAAAACTTGGACTGAGTCCTTCTTGATTTGGCAGATGGACATATTTTGCATTCACTTTCTTACCCAATATAGAAAGAACTGCTAGATTAACATTGTTACTGTTGAACTCTGTCTAAATCTACTGCATTATTCCATCAATCAGAATCTTAATGCTTTATATCAGAGTGTGTCAGGCAGATGTTGTTAAATGTATTGTTTTGAACCTTATGTCAACCTGGACAATGTGATTAGCAGTGTGATAAATTAGTCTTGGTGATTGGAGACTAATAACTAAATCACACGATTGACCTAAACAGAGTCTTCTGAGGTGCTACTGATATAATTATACACTGTTAATGTTATTTAATGTAAATAAAGGTGTCTAAGGAGCTGCGCATTTGATAGCTAGTACTGAGGAATTAAGATTTTAGCTTTTAAAATGCATATGAAATCAATACTGATCCTTTTTCCTTGTCTTATTATGAACCATACAGCAGTGGATTATTTCATAATATAATTCAGCTTTTTCTCTGAAGGGACTTTTCTGCATTTACCATTAGCCAAATAACTCTTTCACCAGTGGTTTAGCTGTCAAAATGGTTTCATTATGTAGCATGATTGTAAACAATTATTTTGGGGGGAAATCTGTATAATCTTCCATTAAAATGTAATTTTCTACTGACATCACTTATTGGATAATGCTAACTATTATCCAAATAACAGATAACAGGGTAACCTTTTTTTTGAGAGAGAGACACACAGGACCAGAGGCCAGACACCTGGGTTAACACAGCTTGTACAGTACGGATCGCCCCTCAGGACATGGCTGAGCTCTTTTACTTGACTGTTTACACGCAATGCCTTTGCATGTGCATTCACACACCTGGGAGGGACACCAGAGGAGGGAGGTCAGGGCTTTAGGGTTTACTATCAGATGTGCAGATTGTAGATGCATTTTAGTTGCATTTTCTTAGGTGTTAACCATTACTTTCCACTGGCTGTGTTCTAGCAGGCAGCACTGTACCGTGTCAATCAGTCATCTGTGCACTTGTCTAGTCCTACAGCACAAGCTTAACTTTTACCTCTAAATTAACTCCCCAGAGGGGAACTGAAGATACCCCTGGCCTGAGGAGTGCTCAGCTCATGTTTCATTGTGCTTTTGGCTTCTTCTCTCACTATACCTGTGCATGGGACCACTATCACATGTTTTTCCAAATCAAAACGTGCCACTTAGTAATTCAGACTTGTTCTGGTATCTTGGGAAGAAAAAAAACATATGACTACATCTGTGTTTTCCTGTGTGTGTGTGTGGGGAGGATTTATTGTGAGCCTTCAATTTTTAATTTTTTTCTATTAATTTATTAATTCATTCAAAAGTAATTAAAAATACAGTTGATACATACAGGGGCTTGAATACACCATTTCTATGACAAGCATGTTTGCAGTTTGTGTATTAAAATGCATGTATCAAATCAAATCATCATAGTTGTGTGTGTGTGTGTGTGTGTGGGTGGGTGGGTGTATGTGTGTGTGTGTGTGTGTGTGTGTATATATATATATATGTGTGGGTGTGTTTGGGTGGGTGGGTGGTTGTGTAAGAAATATTTATCATAAATCATACTTTTTATTATAATCAGATAATTTCAGATAATTAAATTTTTTTATTATTATTGTAAAATGTAATATGGTGCTACTCCCTGAAACGTATGTTTTTTTTAATTCATAAAAAAAGAAATTCATAAAAACTGTCAGCCTTCTGTCATGTTTGTCATGTGTTCCCTCCTCTTGTCTCCATATTTGGTTTGTTCCCTGTCCTTGTCTAGTGTGATTTAGTTAATTCTGTCCTGCTGTGTTTGTCTCATTAGCCTGTGTATTTAAGTTCCTGCCTGTTCAGTTTCGTGTCGTCTGGTCTGCTCGTTACTCCCTGGTGTTCCTGTCTGTATCTACCTTGCCTTGTCTTGCCCTGCCTTGTTTGGAATCAGTAAAGACTATTATTTGAGTTTACATCCTCGTCTTGTGTCTCCTCGTTCCTCCCTGCTGTGTGCACCGTGACAAAAACAAATATTACAAAATATTTATACAATAATATTTACATATACACATACACACATACATATATATATATATATATATATATATATATATATATATGTATATATATATATATGTGTGTGTGTGTGTGCGTTCAAGTTGCAAGGACACATTTTACAGTTATTACATTTGAACTTTTAAAGAAAAAAATACATGAGTACATTTCTAACAACTTTCCACATGTATTTTTAGCTAGATTTTTCCTTTTCTTTCTCATGAACACTATTATTTGTCATTGACCTGCCTGTATTCCTGTAATTGATGAAAATGGTTAGCCACATGGAGAGCCAAGAAGAGAGAGGAAATTGATTGATTTGTTGTTTTAGAGTGATATATTATTTTAACTTTTATTTTTCAAGCATCCTCAGGGTGCATGCAAGACTTTATTAAAGGCAAAGAACAGCAGATACTTTATAATGAAGTACAAAATGACTGAATATAGCTCTGAGCATCAATTCGTAATGGAGGCCCATGCTGAATATTGAAATCTCAATGGACTATGTGCACACATAAACATGCATATCTTAACGTGCCCGTCACATTGATAATGCTGGAAGAGAGCAATGTTTATTTTTAAAGCACACCAAAGAAGAAAAGTGTTGAATCTTTGCGCTCTGTGTATTTGAACAATGAGAAAGGCATTAGAGTTGGACACCCAGGGCCTGCCATTTGTTTGTTTCAAGCCAACTGAATCAAAGTCAATCTACGGTGGCTGTTCCAGAGCGTGATGTCCATGCAGCCGTGGTGACCTTTCGAGACCCCGACAGCGGACAGAGAGACTGAATGCTCAGAACCGCTGAAAAATTGCTTTTCGTCCGGCAGCGAGCAGTGGCTCCATGCCACAACTATCCAGTCGAACTCTCTCTTTTTTAAGAGGGCAGGCTGAGAGTCACCAAACCATAATATGGCTGAGTTGCCTGCTGCCCTGGGCCATGATGGTCAGCTGATGAGGTCTGTCAAAGACACTGAGGTTATAAGTTCATGTCACTTCTGTTGACTTTGTCCAAGTCAATGGTGTTCATCAACTACACCAAAAAAGGTTTGAGAGGCAGAGCTGGGGAATGTTACTTTTAAAAGGAGCATTGTAATATTGTGTTAATCGTTGTTAATACTTTAATACTATAATACTTTTCTGGAAAGTACACTGTAAATTTTTTTTTAAAAAATAGGGTGACAACATTTTAGGTTTTACAGTTTTACCTTAAATTTACAGTTAAATACCGTAATTTCTTTAACTGATAAAATGTTAATATAGCAACCTATTAAAGTAATGAAATCTGTTTTGTACCTTTGAAATACACTGATAACCACCAAATGCAGGTGGTGATGTGAGAGTCACATGATGAACCAAAGCCCATCACAAGCAGTTTTTAAATAATAACATATATAGAAGGTGCACAGTGTTATTCACACAAGCGCTAAACACCATCATGGTGAGACTCATTAAACTGAAATATGCTATAAACATTAATTTAACAACATTAGATGTAACATACAACCCTAATAAACATAACTGATAAGAAAAACCTAAGAAGAAACAGTTATTTCAAAGAAAAAACATCAAATTTGAAATTTGAAATGCAAAGCAGGGAATTCTGGGAACATCAGTTTACGGTTTTTCCCTGTAAATTTTACATTACATTACATTACATTTAGTCATTTTGCAGACGCTTTTATCCAAAGCGACTTACAATTGGGGAATACATAAAGCGATTCATCATAAAGAGGCAGACAGTAAGTGCTCATAATACCAAGTTTCAGGCATTGTTCAAAAATAATTACAAGCTAGAAAGGGAAGGAATAAGAAAAGAGAAAGTAGAAAGGGAAGGAATAAGTAAAGAGAAAGTTTTTTTTTTTTTTTTTTTTTTTTTTAGGATGAAGTCAAAGAGTGTCGAAAGAGATGAGTTTTCAGCTGTCGCTTGAAAATTGTCAGGGACTTACAGGAACTTACCGTTAACCATTTAACAGGTTTTTACTGTAGCATTTTCAGTTTTTCACCGTTAAAATCATGATCATTTTTTACAGTACTTTTTTTGTTACTTTTCTGACTGTCAGTGCACTGAAACTCGTTTGCATTTTATTACCTTTTTTTTTTTGCCTTATCACTCCACATACTGTAGTTTGCATAAAATGATAGTGTACACAATATTTTTTTTTAGTGCAGTGTATGCATTTAGTGTATATAATTTCTTTATTTAAAGATAATTTAGACCTTGTTAGAATTTTGAAAAAAAACTGTAAATAATGAGCACAAGCTGATTCCACCTGTTTTGTTTTTGTTTATTTTGCTTTGTTTTGTTTTATTTATTTTATTTTGTTTTGTTTTGTGTTTTGTTTTAAGGTGTAATTCTAGCTATTAACAAACCATTAACTACAACTTTTGCCTCAATAAACTCCTAATTGCTGCTTATTAATAGTTAGTAATAGTAGTTGTTAAGTTTAGGTATTGGTAGGATTAGGGATGTAAAATATGGTCATGCAGAATATGTGCTTTATAAGTACTAATAAACAGCCAATATGTTAATAATAGGCGTGCTAATAAACAGCTAGTTAATAGTGAGAATTGGTCACTATACTAAAGTGTTATTTTATTTTATTTATTTACTTATTGATCAGCAGTATTTTGAAGAAAGATTTGTATGTAAATCTTTTTTATGGTGCAATTATTGTGCAGTAACACATTACTGAGAGACTTGTCTCAAGGTTACGCATATGTGCTGTCCCTGAGAGAATCAAGCAGATGCCCTCATTTATGATGAAATATTTGAAGACAAGACATGGAAGAAGGATGTAGGTTGATGTAACTGCCATGGTTTACCATGCAAGTGTGCTTAATCCATTCTGATATGTGGAAAAATGTTAGCTTCTGTTCTCAATGCTTAATCTTATCAGTACTTTTTCCACTTCATCAGATAGAGACAAGATATCGGATAGAGATTATTAGGTAGAAAGATGCGTAATGTTTCTACCATAAAAGCAGGAATCAAACGTTTGGAAGCCACATGAGCACCTAAACTTTTGCAGTCTTTTTTTTCTATTGTGACAATGTAATCTTGCTTTTTTTTCTCTCCTTTTCTTCTTTTGATCAACACACTGTCCTCAGCAAAGCTCAGACTTTTATTTTATTTTTTATGACAGCTTATTTACATCGTTGCTTCTCACATTGCTTTTCTTTAATTTGCATTATGACAAGTGTTGTCACCATTCTGATGCCACTTCCTTTTTGCACATGAAAAAGATGCACTTGTCAAACAAACGGACCCAAAATGACTAAACATTTCTAATTTTAGTGGCAACTGTTTTTGTCATTTGTGCACTATTAGAGCACTGTACTAGCTGAAAAAGAGGTGTATTGTACATGAGATCATGCATTATACAGACTCTGGTAATGCATTAAAACAGACCTGATGCAATTTGCATGAGGTTGTTTGTTTTAATAAGATTCACAAGATCAAGAATCATGTCTTTGTGGCCTTAATTTCCTCTTAGCCTGATTGTAGTATGAATTCATTACCGTGTGATCAGACATACACTATCCCCAGTGTATTTTCACTGGTTCTCAGTGTAAACAACTGAAAAATCTGCCTATTATATAACACGTTCACATCTTCATTTTTCAAATAATCTTGATTTAAGCATAATTATAAAATACATTTAATTCAGGATATTCAAATATTAATATGGATATGTTTAGATGTGTTTTTACTAGAAAAAGGACAAAAATGCAAAATTTAAGAAAATGGCTTTCAGTACGTAAGTTATTAGTACATCTGGAAACGACTGTCTGCATATACTGTACGGTCCCATTGCTTTAGCGTCGCCTCATATTTCCCTGTATTTCACTGTGATGTTCTGTATATAATATCATTATTACTGTAGAAAAATATATTTAAATGGACAAGGTTCGAGGTTTTTAGAATTCGTAACACATATTCACTATTAATTAAGAGTTTCCCTCAATGAAGTCCTAATTTGCTGCTTATTAATGGTTAGTAAGGTAGTTGTTAAGTTTAGGTATAAGGGATCTAAAACATGCTCATGCAAAATAAGGCATTAATATGTGCTTTATAAGTAATAAATGGCCAGTATGCTAGTAATATGCATGATAATAAGCAGCTAGTTAATGGTGCAAATTGGTCCTTAATACATATATTAAGTTGTTTAGAAAAATATATTTAAATGGACAAGGTTTGACCTATTTATTATTATTATGGTAACACTTGGATGCATGATAATAAGCAGCTAGTTAATAGTGAAAATTGGTCCTTAAAATGAAGTGTTACCTACATTATTTATATATTTGTATTACATATATGTGTTATGTATATATTTTGCAAATATGTATAATAATCTATATTTTTAGAAAATGAGTTTTGGTATTCTAGGTGAGAAAGAGAAGTGCAACTTTGATAATGACTTTTTCCACCTGTTATTAACAACCTCAAGTTCTCTTGATTGCATTTAAGTTGCAAGATCCTTGAGAATTCATAACACTTCCTATCAGTGCCTCTTTCTCCGTACCTCTTTCTTTCTCTCCTGTTCACAGTTCAGTAAAGGTATGAACACCTCCAAGAGCCTCACATTCTCCCAGAATTCCCTGCTCATTGGGTTCAGGGCTGTGGGAGTTTCACAGCTTGTCAGCTATAACAGCACACAGCACATGTTATATTGATAAATCTCTCCTCCCCATAAACATAGGCAAGAGGGACTGTCACAGCAGAAATTCCCTGTGTACACAGCATCAATAAGATGGATTTGTTTGGCTTGTCCTTTTAGTTGATGCTTTTCCCAAGGAATTTTTGGGCAAGGATGGTTGTGATGTAGGAGGTGAAAGAAAGAAAACGTACCACAGATGCACATCTGCGCTCTTAATAAGTCCTTTCGCCAGCGTCTGTTCTTCTCTCCGGCACTCATCCCTTGGAGTTTTCCCACAAATAGAGGATTAATATTGAATGCACATGTGTCCAGCCTCTATTCCCACCGCAGGCAAATTCTCTCTCCTTGAATTTCATATTTAGCTTTCGCACAACTTATGCAACATTCATAACTCAGGTATGTGGTCTTAAAACAATGAGTACTTGGCTGGGAGCGGCTTGCGTCAATCTTGACACAGGAGAACCCGAGCGTGAGATACCCTTGAAAAAGCGATTTTTGCTGCGCATCAGGAAGCGCATATGGAGGAGTCTGTATGGTGGAGAGGGTAGCGCATGCTTTGCATTCTTAGAGACCACCTCTGTTTTGGGTTGCTGTGACCAGACTACATTACTGGGAGTTAATTTGAGATACGAAGGCACTCGCTCTCTGCCTCTTTCTCTCTCTCTCTCTCTCTCTCTCTCTCTCTGTATTTACTGACCTGTAAGCAAAGAAAGAGGCTTTTTTATTGACTTGTGGTTGTAGGTCTAAAAATCCAAAGGGCACAGGACCTTGAAAGGACAGAGGAGAATCTATCAAACTATCCATGAAAAGGAAGGCCAATGGATGATTTCTGTGAGACCCTTTAGTTATTTACTTTTAATTGCGCTGTTAATTCTGCAATCAGGGTTTAGTAGAAAATACCACGTTTACATTTATTAATATAGCTAAATGTATATATTTTAATATGTTAATAAATACATAAAACAAATGGCCGACAAAAATCATGAATTAAACTAAATTAAATTATTAAATTTAATTAAAGTGCTAGTTCATCCAAAAATTAAAATTTACTCACCCTCAAGTTGTTTCTTTCTTCTGCCGAATACAAAAGAGGATATTTTGAAAAATGTTGGTAACCAAAGAGTTGATGGTCCTTATTGACTTCCATACAGGCTTGGAAAAACTTGAGTGATGACACAGTTTTAACTTTTGGGTGAACTATCTTTAAATACAGTTTTGTGTTTATTTTCTCTGTTTATTTTTGTTGCAGAAGAAAATTCTGACTTCTGAGTAAATAGTGTTGAATGACAAATGGGACTTTACACAGTATTGGTTCCTCACTTCTGGTTTCAGAAAAAAAAAGTAATTTAAGAACTACTACATCTTTGTGTGCTTTAAAAATGTTACGTACACACTGGATGTTTTTTTGTTTTTTAATCTTTTAATATTGATCATTTATTGTTACCTTTTGCTTTTTTGCATTGTTGTTGTTCTGTGTTTTATGACTGTTTAACTGTTCAAATTTGTCTGGTTAATTGCTGATTGCCATTAAATGCCAGGTCAAAATGAATAATGCTGGAAATGTTCAGTTCAGCCTTTGTGTACCCAAAAGTACATGAGTACATACATCAGGTTTGTATGAGTATGACTGGATCACAGTGGTTTTAAGTGCTGTCCATCTTCCTGATATAAACAAAAACATTTAAACGCCCAGTCCTCTATAAGGAAGGGTAAACCAGCAGCTCTTTGGAACAGCTTTTCAGTGTCTGTGCCAGCCGGGAGGACTCTGAAATATTTACAGCACCTGCCACATATTGTCTGCTGTTTTTCACCATGGGTGATTTCTTTTGTTTTGGCACAGGGAGGGAGACAGGCAAAGAAAGGTTTATTTAAAATATTGACACAATATCTAGGAATGGATTAATATTCTCAGTGCTGCTTGGAAATAATAACTGCAAATGCTTGTTGTTAAGCCCCTTGAAACAGCTCCCAAAACAATGAAGCTTGGAGACAGATGGAAAAAAAAAAAAAAAGAGAAGAAGAATGAAGCAGCGGTCACTTGCCTTAGGGAACATTTCCAAATTCTTTTTTATATTTAAAGCATAAAAGTCTCAATAAAAAGCATTTTTTATCACATTTTTAGAGGTTGATGTTGTGAAATCTGAACACAAGACTGATCAACACCTAATATTTTCAGAACCCAGATACAACAGGGACAGCTTTGACTGCATTCATGCTCTTTAGAACATGATGAGTAGGTGTTAAAACACTCTTTTTGCTTTGTGACAGTGCTTTAAATTTCTTTGGGTACCTAGTAGAGTTTAAATTCATTCATTTCCCCTGTGGGGATAACAAAAATGTGTATATTTCTTGGGTTTATACCATGGTGCGATTGCTCCACTGCCTCTCCAGCTATGCGGGATGTTTGGCTGGATTGGCATGACAAGCGGCACTGGAACGAGACATACTGAAGTGCCATTGTGGGGCTGATCAGTGTAACATCCACACCAGTGACAGGCTGAAAAAGAGAGAGAGGGTGAAGGGATTGATAGTCCGTTTGCTGACCGGCAACTGTATATTGCACAAAAAAATTGGAAAGTATGGTCTTGACAAGCTAGAGTTTGATTGGCTGGCTTGAGTAGGTATCTGTGATCAGCTGCTCATAGAAACTACAACTGCATTGTTTAGTTGAATTATTATTGTTATATGATTCACACTATTATCTATGGAAGCTTGTTTCCGCCACAGGATAGAAAAATAAAAAGATAATTGTGACTTTTTATCACACAATTCTTTTTTTTTTTTTTTTTTTTACTCACAATTGTTGGGACTTTTTTCCAGCAATTCTGAGAAAAAAAGTCAGAATTGTGAGACATAAACTCAGAATTGCAAAATATAAAGCAAAAAAAAAAGCAGTCAGAAATAAGAGATATAAACTCAGAATTGAGAGATTCTAAGTTTGAGATTCTCACAATTCTGTGAAAAAAAACATCAGAATTGTGAGCTAAAAAGTCACAATTAACTTTTTTTTTTGTTTTGATATACATTATACTGCAAGATGTAAAGTCACGATGTGAGATGTGAATTTGGAATTGTGTGTAAAAAAAAAAATCGGAATTCTCATAATTCTGTTTATATCTCACAATTGTTCTCAGAATTGCAAGAAACAAAGTCAGAATTGTGAGCAAAAAAAGTCAGAATTGTGAAAAAAACCAAACAAACGTCCTGTCCAGGGCTGCGTTTCCCTAAAGCATCGTAAGCCTAAGTACATCGTAGTCCCATTGCCACCAATGGAGTTACGATCAACTTAGGCTTTTGATGCTTTTGGGAAATGCTGCCCAGGTAAGCAGTTCTTGGCCAGAATTAGCTGCAATGTGGACCTGACTTTATGCCGAAAGCTCTCTATCCCTCATTGTCTTTCTCTCCCCCTCTGGCAGGTGTTTGAGTTGATAAATGAGGCAAGTCGTCTATAAATACAGATTGCAGTGTAAAGAAAATGAGAGTCTGCAGTGCAAAGTAGCATTTCTCTACCTCTGTTCTTCCTTCCACTCTCTTTCTCCCACTTTTGCAATGACACTGTCTCATTTCATGCGTCGTTGCTTTCCGAAATGTGTCAGAACGCAACTCAGAACAACACAAGTAGTCTATAGTAGACGTTATGGGAAACTATCCTCTTTGAGGTCAACTACTAACATGGAGCAACGGTTTGAAGAAAAAAAGTTATACTGTATCACAAACTTTTCAAAGTTGCTCTAGAGCTCCCTTAAATGGATAGTTCACCCGAAAATAAAAATTCTGTCATTATTTACTCACCCTCATGTGGTTCCAAACCTGTCTGAATTTCTTTTTTCTAAAAATGATATTGTGAAGAATGAGGAAAACCAAACAGTTGACTGCTGGTTACCCACATTCTTTAAAATATCTTCTTTTGTGCTCAACAGAAGAAAGAAACTCATGTTTGGAACAACATGAGGGTGAATAAATGATGACAGATTTTTCTGTTTCTTTAAATTCAGACATTGTTCTATGGAACTGGCTGTTTTGCATTGGGGAGAATTCACATCAGCGTTTGCATAAAGTATATTTCTGATCTTAGCCTTTGTGGGTTAACTTTTGACTGAACTAGGCTAAGAGAAAAGTCGCTATTGTTCAATATATGCTCCTGACAGATGTGACAAGGCTTAAATTGAAAAATCACCAATTTGGATCCACATATCCCATGGAGCGGAGGAAATGTCTGGGGGTGAATGTAGCTTTCTGCGCTGGCTTCAATCTGGAAGGTTTTAGAGTGTGTGCTAGAGTGAATGAAAGCGAGTAAGATAAATCTAAAGGACAGTGGTCAGCCCATTTCATGCCCCAGAGGGAGAGAAAGACTGTCCTGCTGCTGGGACTCAGCAGCTCCAAACTGTCTGATGGAAAACTGCCCAACAGGCCCTCAGCGTCCTACTGCGAAGATTTATGTAGACAAGAATGCACTATTTACATAATTTCTTTACATATGCACAAGGTGAACTCATCACTCGCTGTTTTGATGAAGGTCAACAGTGCTGCTTCCTGGTGTGCTAAGTCTTGATATGATTAGCATGTCACATCCAAGATTTTTCTGGTTTGGCGCTAATGAAATGCTCTGAACTTTGTTCTAAAACAGCTATGATGCACAAATATATCTGTGCTGTATAATTAAGTGTTAGTATAACATTTTACCACCAGTGCTACTATTAGCATTGCTAATTTTAGCAAGGGTTGTGTATCCCAGCTAACAGGGAAAGTTCTCACAACTTTCACTAACATTTATTAAGTTATATAAATGGTAACACAAAACATTTATAAATTAATGTTTACTAATAATGTACTAACTTTACTAATGTTTGATATATGTTCTCACATTGAGAGAAAACATTCTTATAACAACATTCTTGGAGCATTCTCATAATTTGCTCTTGATTAATGTTCTTTGATTTAACTTTCTAGAATTTTAATGTTCTTTAGAATATTAAAACTAAATGTTCAAATAATATGATATTTATGGGTGAAAATAAAGTTAGTAGATAGGTGAAAGAAACGGGGGTTTTTGTAATCTTTGGACATTTCAACTTTTATAAATATTTCGAAACAATGTTCCCACAGTGTTTTTATAACCTCAATTTTTGCCTTGGATGGCTGCACATGCTTTTATCAAAGTTGTGTTAAGAAAATACCAGGTTTCAAGGCAAAAAAAAAAAAAATAATAATAATAATAATTTTGTTCATTTCAATAAATTTAACATTAACTGATGTAAAAGGAAATGGTATAAAAAGACAAAATTTTTCATTTTCTTTTACTCTAGCAAATAAAATATCTAAAACTAATAAGAATTAATAAATTCTATGTAGACATTTAAAAAAAACTATTAAACATTACAAGAAAATACTAAAATTTCCAATTAAAGTGAAAAAAAGAAACTTAAAAAAAATGACATCTAATTGAAAATATTAATAAAAACTGTAAAAGTGGATCAGAAATAAAATAATACTTTTTCCAGGAAGAACTAATCTGTAGATTTTCCCAAATTAGTAAGCGAGCTAATAATTTAATACTCTGACAGTTTCATAGCATGAGCTTTTTAAAAAAAAAAAAATCTCTAGAAACTCTTTGTGTGTGTGGCAACAGCAGGTTGATACTCTATAGGTGCGAGTTTCCTATCAAGTTAGCCATTAAAGCACTGCAGGTTAATGGTTGTCATTCCACTTTAAGCCCATCATTAAACCAGTCAGTCAGTAGTGGACATCAGTGGGTGGCCATGATGACTATTAGTTTGCTGACCAGCAGTGGACCTTCTTTATGGACCATTATGGGCCTACTCAAAATAATTGAATATTTATTTTGTTTTGTCCCATTTATCATGCCTTTTCTTCTTGGACTATACACAGGCCGTGACCTTTCCAAGCCGACTGCACTTAAAAAGATGGCGTGTTTAGCACAGCTTTAATTATCACTCTGCCTGTGAAGCAGGTGACAATGTGTTTGAAATATGAGAGCGAGGCGGTAGGAGCTTCTCAGCAAAGCCGTCCTCCACATGTCCTTCCTCGAGATGGGCTCCCCCACGGCATCATAATTGAAAATTACGAATGTTCGGGGCCATGATTAATCGGTGACCTTTGACCCCTGCGGAAGCCAACTCTGCATATCAACTTAGGCTGGGGTCGAGAGATACATCTGTGGGAAGACACACGCAAACACACACATCCATTTGCAAGCAGACCCGATAATGTAATGCGCCCTGACAGCTTTTTAATTATCACCCTATCCCAGGTCGTTAAAGGATGCCTCCAATATCCTGGTCATGTTTCAGCAGCAGTTAAGTCAAAGGAGTATCTCATTTGTTTTTAATTAATTATCAGATAAAGTCATAAGGAGAGGGTGGC
>JAFVLL020013811.1:0-17779 GCA_021397915.2 Tor tambroides | reverse complement strand
TGTGTGTGTGTGTGTCTCTCTCTCTCTCTCTCTCTAATGTGTGTGTTTGTGTGTGTGTGTGTGTGTGTGTGTGTGTGTGTTTCAGCGTCTGCAGAAGCGGAGGGCATGAGCAGCATGGCGATCTTCTTCAGTGTGCTGTTCTCGATGCTGGGGGTGTTTCTGCTGCTGGTGGTGGGGCTGGTGTTGTATGGACACTGGAGTGAAAGCAGGAGGAAGCGCTTTTACTGACACTTCCTGTCTGAACGTCTCTGCTCTGAGGGACCTCTGAAAACACACTGGAGATCAGAGCCGACGGATTCACCAGAACTGCACTCTCCCAGCGTCCTCTGCTGCCTTCATTCTTCATATTTATTCTTTATTATTTATTCATTGTACAGAACGTGTACCATCTTGTTTTTTGACAAAAATTATGATCTGTCTCGATTCGGGTGGGAAATGTATAGATGCTATGGAACCAAGATTAAAGTTTTGTTGCTTTTACTCTATTATCTGTTTGCTGTTGAGCATTGGGACGCTAACGCAGAGATCTCCAGCTGTTATAGACCTGTACAAACACTAACAATCATCAGTGCAGAAACTAACCAGCAAATTATTAGCACATCTTTTAACTCATCAGTGCCTTTAATGGACGCAGAGGTCACTTTGCGTTTATTTCTATAGTGCTTTATACAATACAGATTGTTTCAAAGCAGCTTCTTGGAAATAAAGAGGAAAATGACAGCATTAATGTTGCAAAATTATCAGTTATGAAATGACTTCAGATTCAGATCAGCTCAAGTTTTGTTCACTAATAATATTACTGGATATCAAGTGTCTTTCAGACCCCCAAAGATGATGATGACAAAAAGCCCAAACTCCATCAGCTGACAGAAACCAGACTCAGTCCAGACCAGTTCTCTGGTCTAAATGAATGAACACAGTGAGGTTTAGCATCTCAGCTATAAACCAGAAGATCATACGGCCATCAGTCCTGATCGTTCTTCAGGTCCAGTGTATCTAAGACACCTCACATTTATGTCAACTTCTATTAAAATCTATTTTAAAAATGCTTTAAATTGCAGCTGAATGATGATTTTACCATAAAGCATCAGTGATGAAGTGGTGTGAATCAAGTCTCGTGAAGGAGGAGATTAGCAGATTATTATCATGAGTGTGATGTGATGCTGTTTGACCGGAGCCGATGGCACAGAATCACAGAGAGGACTCAGGACTCATACCTGAGCTTTTGTTCAGGTGTGGAGTTAATGGAGTAATGTCTGCATCTGAGAGAACGACAGAAAACCAAGCCACTGCAAGATCTGACAAGAGAACAGACTGGAAATAATAATCACTTGAGAGATGTGTGTTCACGGGAATCCCAAATAATGGCAGAAAGCACTATTCTGTAGTAGATGTTGATATTCTGTGATCTAAAAGTGTGAAATAACACTGAAAATGTGACTTTCACACGATTGCTATCAATGTTATCTATAGCAAATGACTTCGTTATGACCAGTCCTAAAGAAAACATTTTGATGACTAACTTGTAAGACTAGTCTACGTTTATATAACCGCCTCCTGGTTAATTATTCAATTATATTTCTGTAGTTCTTGTCTGCTGACAAAACATGTAGCTTCCATTCTGGCGCTGTCGCACACCAGCAGACACTTAGCAGGAGTCAAAGCCTCCAGAAATCAGCCAGTTTTCAACACTTCTGGCTGGAAAACTTCAAAGCTGCATCTCGCCTCCGCTACAAATAACAAACTGAAGCAGCGGAACAGAGTTAAAATAACTGAGCAGATTCACAGTCATTGAAGGTAAAGAGGGCGCCCTGCTGCAGTGTGTAATACTGACTTTTAACATACCATCTTTGTATTAAAAAATGTATTTGGTTACCACTTGTAGTACACTTGAGTGTACTAGTGTATGAAAGATGGGTTCAAGTGTACTACAAGTGGTAAATACACATTTTTTTTTAAAATACAGAGATAGTATGTTAAAAGTGCATTTCAGTTCATATTCATGCTGTCTCAAAATAGCACAGTTGAGTACACTTAGATGACCTTAAGATTATCTTAAGAGGTACTAAAGACTCATTTTTAGTATATTGAGTACAAAATTAGTGCATGAAAATAGTGCACTTTAAGTAGATTATGGAAGTGCACTTGTTTTTCACCTGGGGAGTCTTACACACTGTTGATGAGTTCATTTATATGTTATATGTCCTCTGCTCATAGAGCTTAAGTCTCTGACCCAGTTCGTTTGCTGCCTTCCTACAGTTTTATCTGCCAAATGGCAACCCCAAATACTATTACCCGAGTCACAGAACACAACAAAAACAGACAATCCCATGCAGTACAAACAGTTCAAAACAGAATAATTGACTGTAGCACTGTTCTTCAGAGAAACAAGTATGTTTTCTAAATATCTGCAAATGTATTGTGGTATTTTTATACTTTAGTACATGCAAAACATTACAGAACCTTTAAAAATGAGATGTTATGAATGCATATTCATGGATGCACTCATGACAGCGACCCCCGCTGGCCATTTGTTCTTCATTTTTTACACACACCTTTATGCTGCTAAACAAATGCACAAATCAGATCTCTTGACATCCATCAGATTTGTGTCCAGCATTTTAATTTATGACTCAATCTGCTGAGTACACATTCACTAATATTAGCTCGCAACTGAAAATTGTTTTATTCCATGTTTATGCCCTTAAAAATCTCTTTACTTGTTGACAAATCATCATAAAACTGCATTTGATGCCATGAATGAGGAGAACAAGTGTGATTATCAGCCTTATACAGCAACTGGTGCTAAATTGATCAAGAATGACCTGCAGATTTATTCCCACAGATTTACTGGGGTGTGGATGAAAACGTAATAATGATAATAATATAGTCATCGTCAGTACACGAACAGTACATTGTCTTGGGCCAACAATGATGTGAGCAGATGAACATGAGAAACAGACAGAATTCACAGCTCAGTGCCAAAGCTGGTTTATTGTTTTATTACAAAAATAAAATACAAATGACTATAGAGACACAGCAGACGTCTGACTAAAGAACCGACAGTAGAAACACCACACAGCTCTCAGTGCTGGAACCATAAACGAGTCTGTAGGACTGTGAGCATCTCCACATCAGCCGCGGTTTGGCAGAAATCATCATCATCATCAGAAACGCTCACGGACCGTCAGAAGAGTCAAGTAAATACGGTACACACTGCAGCGGAGCACTATTGTTATAAATGAGTATGAATTAAACAGCTCGACGTGCTTATAGAAGAACTGGTCTGCGCTGTGATTTGGCTCGATATTAACCGTCACACATTTGACAACAGACTTGGAGCTGCTCGATGTCAAAGGCTTCAAATTTCAGAGCACCAGCGTAACGCGAACAGCGGTGCTCAAAACAAACGTCTGAAATCAGATCTCACCTGCAAACGCTGATCAACCCAAAACAGAGTTAGACAAACCAAGAGAAACAAACACCTTGACTTTCACTCGTGGACAGATGGACACAGTATTGAGTGTCTGATGAAGAAATAAACGAGAGCGAATTCGCTCTGATTACACAGGAAAGGAGTCGATCGCGTGAACCGTATTGCTGGAACAGACAACAGAGAGTCCTCGTCTTTTGCATAGCCTAGTTAGTTAGTCTGGATCTCCACCGGGAAAGGCACAGAGTCTGTAAACGTTGTGGGAACTGGGCTGGAGCTGAAGAGCCTTCAGTGCAACAGAGACACGCGTGCGCAGAAACAAACGCGACGGACACCAACCGGAAACATTCTGATCTTGATTTTAGCCCTTAATGCAGATAAACGTCAGTCTGCAGTCTGATCAGACAGGAAGTGAAGGCTGATTCATGCAGCTATCAGTCTCTACGACACACATCCGATCACATCTGTGCTTCACTAATGAACACTAATCATAGAGGGAGTCATGTGACTGCAGCAGGTCTCACACACACACACACACATACACACACGCATGGGACGGCATGTCCTGCTCAACACACACACTTGTTTACAGCAGCGGTGTGAAGCAGGTAAGGCCATGATGAGACACAGGAGACGATCAGCTGACTGTGTGTTTATCTGCTCTATCAGCTCATGGGATTCCTCACCACACAAACATCACATAAAGTACATGTGCCGCCCTGCGTGTGTGTGTGTCTGTGTGTCTGTGTTGCTGTGTGTGCGTGTGTGTGTGTCTGTGTTGCTGTGTGTGCGTGTGTGTGTGTCTGTGTTGCTGTGTGTGTGAGTGTCTGTGTTGCTCTGTGTGTGTGTGTGTGTGTGTGTGTGTGTGTGTCTCTGGGCTGAAGTCTCGGTGCAGCTGTGAGAAACAAACAGTGGTGTGTATCGTTGGTTCAGTGTGTGAGAGGAAAGCGAGAGGGATGCTGGGAAACGGACACACACGAGTCAGTCAGACTGCAGAAACACTGGAGCCGCTGCAGCGCTCAGGAGTCACAGTCTCTCACAGACTCCCTCACTGATGCGTCGAGGGTCTGGCGCTCGGAGCAGCAGCCGCCGGCGGCCCCCTGACAGAGCGGCTCCTCATCGGGCCCCGAGCCCTCGTCCAGCTGGCACACACACACCTCGATGCCTGAGTCTCCGGTCACGTGTCTGCGGCGGCCGCTGGGCTCCTCGTCCTCCTCCACAGGCGTCTCCTGCGGCTCCAGCACCACCGCCGCCTCTGGGCCGTCCGGAGGAGCGGAGGAGTAGGGCGGAGGAGGCGTGGGGGGGTGAGCGATCACCTCCTCGTAATCGGGCAGCTTACAGTCCGTCCAGAAGCCTGTAAGTGAAGGACACAGGGCTCAGAGTGCTGATCAACGATACAGCTTCTCATCTCCGAACAGACGACAGGAACACCCCAGCGGAGACCAGACCAACCAGCTGGAACGAGTGCAGGGAACCAGGACTGATGAACTAGGCTGAATACAGGGCTGTGACGATAAATCCATGCATCTCGATTAATGGATTCAGGGGTGCAAACTCGTCAGGGGTGAAAAAGGTGGCAAACTAAACTAATCCCCCCCCCCCCACTCACACAGGGTTAAAAGTAAAGGCAAGTTAATTCACATAGCACATTTCACACACAATGGCAAGTCAAACTGCTTTATAGGGAGAAAATGTTACACACTGCAAAAAAATGCTTTTCTTACATTTTTTGTCTTGTTTCCAGTCCAAATATCTAATAATTCTTAAATCAAATCTTTTTTTTTTTTTCAGAAAATAAGCCTGTTCAAATAAGTCAAAATAATCTTGTTTTCGGTTTGAAATAAAGTTGTACCTTTATTGGCAGATTATTTTGCTTGTTTTAAGGAAACCTCACTTAATTTTGACTTTTTTTTTCTGAAAACAAGACAATAATTTTTACTTATCTAGAAAATGCTTCTTGATTTAAAATTTTAGATATTTGGACTAGAAAGCAAGACAAAAAATGTGAAAAGCATTTTGCAGTGCCATTCAAGGATAAACACCTTTATATGATTAAAAGGCGTTTTGACGACAACTACGATTACAATCAACAAGGACTGTTGTTAGATGTTACATGAACTCAGGGCAAATAAACCACTGTAAATCTTCACTTCAGCACTGGAATTGTTGAAGCAACTGATGAGCTAAATGAGGTGTTTCTCAAATCTTAGAGAAACAGGCTATTACAGACTGACGCTTAGCGCTACCTCCACACTTAGAGCTGAGTGATAATATTACTGAACATTAAACTATGCTTTACTTGTGCGTCGAACAGTTCTCAAATCGACTTCATGTCAGAGTATTAAGCTTACTGATGTGTAGAGACAAATGTTAAGGTCGAGACTGGGGAGCATTTGCAAAGGGTAACGAACTAATGTGGCGATAACATAACTTACAATCTTCATAGCAACAGCAGCTCGCAAAAAAAAGCCTCGTGGTAATCATTTAAACTGGAACACAATTTACAGCAGGATGCATTCCGTCCTGCTCTACAGCTGAGAGCTAATTTTAAGCTAAACAGTGTCAGACCACCAATATATCCCAATTACTTCAAAAATAAGTTGCTTGCCATTAGCTTGTTCCTTCACAGAAGCACCAAAACAGCCTCTGGAAATATGGACAGTTGCCTGCAACGTCAAAGTTGAAGCTTCAGGAGTGAGATTGGTTGGATGAGGGAAAGAACATTAAGGTAAGCCAATCGGAGGCAGAGTAAGGCGGGTCCATTCCTTTGCCAACAGAGGAAGGCGCTACAGGTGACATGACACAGATGACTGTAGTGCGGCCCCCCCCAAAAAAAATTTTTTAGCAGGATTCTACGATTCACGTGAATGACCTATTTCAAGGTGAAAACGGCGAATTTCGCCGAAAGGTGACAAGTTTGCACCCCTGGGATTGATTCTGAGATTATCGGAATGCATGGTAATTCTCTCTGGAATTTATTCTGAGCTTAGTTTCTAACAGCAGATGGCGCTCTAGGCTAGTTTTTGAGCGCACACTCAAATGCTCATGAAGAAGAGCCCTAAAGAGTGCTTGTGTGTTCAGCTAGCAGTTAAATGTACTTGCACCTCAGCTTTTATGCTTTTATGCAAGCTGCAAGATTAATGTAAACACAGCCCACTGTGAACACTCTTGTAATTCACTTCAACCTTTTTGAACTTTATGAATGATTATTTGAGGTTAAAGTGGTGAGTGTAAGGAACCGGAAGCAAGCAGAGTATGGCTGCTTTTAAAGCATGCAGTGCCATCTGCTGTTAAAAACTAAGCTCAGAATCCACTCCAGGGAGAATCACCATGCATTTGGAAAATCTCAGAATCGATGCAGAATCGTTTCTCGATTCGCGATGCATCGATTTATTGTCGCAGCTCTAGCTGAATACCGATCAGACTCTTTTGAATGGAGATTTGTTTTGAGTGACAAGCTCAAACAAAAATATCAAAGTACCATAAAGCACCATAACAGTCCGTCACATGACTCTTCTGACGTCATACGACTATCAAACATCATTCACGTTTGCCTTCAGTGAATAATGGCAGCTTTGGAGTCATAAGGACTAATGATAACGTTATAGTTATTTCTAGCTGAGGAAATGAAAACATCTCCTTTGTGTCAGCGGTACATATCCATCACGTGCGTGCTTTCACATGATTTTCACATCATTATGAACGTGGTTCTGCGCAGCTTGTCAGTGAACAACGGCTCTGTGTAGTAAATGCTGCTCCATGTGACAGCACGCATGTGATGGAAATGTACCGCTGATTACAGAACCGGCTTTACTTTATTGTGCAGCCCTATATCAGAGTGTCATATCTATACATTTTTTCCCCAGAATGTTCTTGTGACCCGGTAGCAATTCTTCCACGGCCCGGTAGAGGGTCGCGACCCGGTGGTTGGGGACCTCTAACCAGAACTGCTGCACACATCAGAAACTAGTCAAAATCATTAGTGAGGTGGGTGACCAGTGGCCCTTTCTGACTGTCCTCTGTGGCTAATTCTGAAGAGAATAAAGTGCAGAAACTGAGGTGACGGCCAAGCTATGACAAGCTGCTGATGGGTCGGGGTCAGTGATGGGTCGGGGGTCAGTGATGGGGTCGGGGGTCAGTGATGGAGAGGTGTGGATGCGGTACTCACGCAGGTTGAGAGGAGGAGGAGTGATGAAGGCACTGGAGGCCCCCTGATACGCCATCAGACTGATCTCTCTCTGTCTCTGCTCCTGCTGCAGACGCATCTTAACTCGCCGGTGTCTGTAAGCGCAGCAGCAGCTCAGCATGATGATGAGGGTCCAGACCAGCCAGAACCCTGCAGAAACACACCATCATCATCATCATCACCATCACCACCAGTCCTGCTTACAGCCACACCGCTCTGAGGATCAGTCATGTGATTGATGTGTAATGATGTAATGATGTTTTCATACAGATGTCACAATGCAAATATATCTTAACGGTCCTAAAATAAGCTTAATTTTCTTTAGGTAAAATATAAATCTCTATGTATTCCTTTTGATTTTGAGCTAAACATGCAGTCATGGCCTAATGGATAGAGAGTTGGACTTGTAACCCGAAGGTCGTGGGTTCAAGTCTCAGGTCTGGCAGGGATTGTAGGTGGGGGGAGTGAATAACCAGCACTCTCTCCACCCTCAATACCACGACTGAGGTGAGACCCTTGAGCAAGGCACCGACCCCCCAGCTGCTCCCCGGGCGCCGCAGCATTGGCTGCCCACTGCTCCGGGTGTATGTTCACTACTGTGTGTGTGCACTTGGATGGGTTAAATGCAGAGCACAAATTCTGAGTATGGGTCACCATACTTGGCCACACACCACTTCCCTTTCCCCCTTTCCCTTTTCACAGACTGGTGGAGCAAACACTTCACTAGCATTGTACTGTCATGCGTGTGAGCCTGAACCACATGTGTGTGTCACATGAAGCTGAATCATACATATAATGTATATGTATGCATGTGTGTGTGTGTGACATGAAGCTGAATCATATATGTGTGTGTGTGAGTGAGTGAGTGAGTGAGTGAGTGTGTGTGACATACGAAGCTGAATCATGTGTGTGTGTGTGTGTGTGTGTATGTATGCCACATGAAGCTGAATCATATATCAGTCCTTCTAGGACTTCGCGGGACTTTTTTCTGATTTTTGCGGCCTAAAATGACTGATTTTGCTGCAGCTTTCTCAGAAATTTACGGTGATATTTGCGGCATTTCTTATTGTTTTTGACAAAGCCACCACGGACAACATTCTTCTAACATTGTTATAACTTTTCTGACTTTGAGAACCATCATAGGGCTCCAGACTAATATTTGAGGACACCAGTGCCATTAAGTTCTACCAGCACCTGACAGTAAAGCACTCACCCTAATTGCACATGTACATCTCAGAGATGTCTATTTGATGTCTGCATTTACATATGCAAGATGTATTTTTTAGGGTGTTTGCTCATCTGCAATACATCTCTAAGACGTTTCCTGTCAGATGTCAAATAGACATTTATTAGAATGCATGTAAAACTGCTTCTGACACGTTTATCAGATTACAAGGCAGATGTTTCCCAGATCTTTAGCAGACGTCTTACAAATTTACTTGTGCTGTCTGGGTAGTTGAGATGCAGATAAAATTAACTTTTATTACTGTCATTCATAATGTCTAAATATAATTTGATAAAAAAAAAATAAAAATAAATAAATATTTATTACTTATAGGCTTATTAGCCATTTCCACTCCTATAGGGAGTGGAAATGGCTAATAAGCCTATAAGTCTCTGCAGCAATATAGTGGTAATTTAATGTCCTTTTTATTTTTAAATAAGTGTTTGCTTTCCTACATTATGAAACTTTTAGTTTTATAAATGGACGCAAACCTATGAAGGATGAACAAATAATGTCATCACATTAAAAATAACTTTCAAATTTGGTAAAACTTAAAGCTTTGAAGTGCTGGGAAAAGTTGTGTGAAGCATTTAAAAACACTCAAAAACATGAGACCATTTCTGCCACAAGTTGTTCCTGTAGTTATGTTAAATAAATCCATGGTGAATGGTGTAGATTTGTGTTTATTGAACAATGTTTTTCCTGGTTTCCACATCAGTGGCGTTTGTTCTGATATCCGTAGCTTTAACAGAATTCTGCGCTGAATTTGAATGCTTCTCACAAGATTTGACAGAGATGTTACTGATTCTGCGGTGAATTCGACTACTTTCTTCCCTGTATCTCCCAGCGCTGTGTGTAACGGTGTCGCTCCGGCCCGAGCAGATAACCGGTCTGCGCCGCGTAGTAGCACGAATTCGTTCCGCTTTCGGTTCGTTTGTCCAGTGTAGCTCTTGTAAATCAGGCCTGATGAGAACGCAAGGCTATTCATTCCATTTTTCAAACTGAGAGACAACCTTTCTTTGACTGAATGCGTGTTGCGATGACGTCACGGGACGCGTCTCAGCCCAAAATCTGCGGAAAATTTGCGACAATTACAAAAATTTGCGAGCTCTTGCGAAAACTGCGGAGTTTGCTTGATTCTGCGATAAATTCGGCGATCACAGAATTGCAAAATCCTGGAGGGACTGATATATATGTGTATGTGTGTGTGTGTGTGTGTGAGAGACACATGAAGCTGAATCACATACATGTGTGTGTGTGTGTGTCACATGAAGCTGAAATATATAAGTGTGTGTGTGTGTCACATGAAGCTGAATCACATACATGTGTGTGTGTGTGTGTGTGTGTGTCACATGAAGCTGAATCACATACATGTGTGTGTGTGTGTGTGTGTGTGTCACATGAAGCTGAAATATATGGTATTGTGGTAATATTGTCCATGAAGCTGGATCCACATAGAGTATTGTGTGTGTGTGTGTGTGTGTTGCATGAAGCTGAAATATATGTGTGTGTGTGTCACATGAAGCTGAAATATATAAGTGTGTCACATGAAGCTGAAATATATAAGTGTGTGTGTGTGTGTCACATGAAGCTGAATCACATACATACGTGTGTGTGTGTGTGTGTGTGTGTGTGTGTGTGTGACACATGAAGCTGAATCATATACGTGTGTGTGTGTGTTTGTGTGTGTGTGTCACATGAAGCTGAAATATATAAAAGACACATGAAGCTGAATCACATACATACACGTGTGTGTGTGTGTGTGTGTGTGTGAGTGACACATGAAGCTGAATCATATACGTGTGTGTGTGTGCGCGCGTGTACTTACACCAGAGCTCGTAATAGTACGTGCAGCACTCGGTCTCTCCGCAGCAGTAGCCCATCTCACAGCGGTACTGTTCATTGTTCACGCCGAAACAAAACTCCTTCCCCTGTCAAACAAACACAAGCATTGAGTGAAAGACAACAGCACAGATCTGAGCTCTTCATCGAGCGCACTCCAGGCTTTACATCAGCGCTTGTGTCTGACAGTAAACACTCCTTCATCACCAGCACAAAGACAAATTCATCATCTGAAGACCAGACTCGCTGCTCAGAATCTGATTTCTGTGTCAAAATTATATATAAAAATATTATATATAAAATATATAAAAGTATAGTAAACAATTATTAATCATCTCGTTTAAATATAAGAGCATATATACGTGTGTTTAATAGATGTTAGTTTTTCGCAGCGGCTGATCTATAACAAATTATAGTGTGTAAGTAATTAATAAGTAAGCGTAATTAAGTATCACTTTAATTTTTCCTCTTTCCTACTACTTGTTTCACTTCTGTTTCAGTTTTTATAACCATTTATATTAACTTACTATGTGTTAGTAAGTTGTTGTTGCTGTTTTTAAAACAAGTATGTTTGGCTCAGTGTTGATGTCTGTATTGGTTGTTTATTCAGTTTTAGTTTTATTTAATTTTAGTTATTTTAGTACTACATACTACATGGAAATGAAATAATATATATATATTGAATTTATTTTTATAGGTATGTATGTGTGTGGCTGTACATACACATGTAGTTGTTTTTTTTTTTGTTTTTTTGGTGTTTGGCTTAGTGTTATGTTAGAAGCATTATTATACTCATACCTTTTGTTGTTTTAATATTTTGAATTGTTTTTAGTTTTGTTTTTTTTCATTTAAATGTTTAGTATTGAAATGTTGTTGTATGCATTTGTCAATTTTATTTCATTTCTTTATTTTCTTAAATGTGTGTTTATATAGTATTTACAGAGTATTGACTTTTAGTTTGTTACTTTTTCTTATTTGTAAGTCGCTTTGGATAAAAGCGTCTGCTAAATGACTAAAAGTAAAGTAAAAGTAAAATTCACATATTAGCCTGGAACTATGAGGACAAAATAATCCAGTTGAAATCAAATCAATCAATAAATATGAACCATTACATATAATATCAATTAAAGTGAGCCCTCAAATATAACATTGTGTAAATAAACAGGAAAACCGTGTTGTCTGTTGTACAGGTGAGTCTTTATTAATTTGTTAGTGAACTGATGGGCGCTGGATCTTTTCTCTACAAAATAACCTTTAAAAACAATCAGTACGAGTCAAAGCTAACCTTACAAACACACACAACACGCCACAGACACACTAAAACACTACAGAAACCCCACAATCACAAACACTGAAGTACAAACCACCAGTATTAATCACAATTCTTTTGTCTCTAATCTTTTCATCTCCTGAATGTCTGTGATTTTAAAATGTAAAATATTTATATAGATTTTAAATATCCAGTACGAAAGGACATACGGTCTTTTTAAACATTGCTACACTATGCTGGATTTCTGGCTTTATTTGAGTTGTTTATCGAGGCCTAGCGCCGCGCTGATCCCCGAGCTCGAGTTCAGCGCTCGCCGCCTCAGAGGCCGCGCCGCCGGCTTACCTCAACCAAACACGCCCCTGTGCAGAGGAGCCCCACCACGGAGCCCAGCAAATTCTGCGGCATCTTGCTGCGTTTTTCTTCCAAACTCGAGCGGAATCATAAAGCTTCAGTTGAACAGACGCGATGACCGTCCGAAAGACATGTCTGTGCTGATGAACGTGATTTCATGAGATCCGCAAACAGAGGGCAGCAGCATCACATCCAGCCGCGACAAAAACAACAATAACCGCCTTAAACTGAAACACAGCCGCTGCCGCTTCTCCTCACAGCTCCACAGACACGGCACTTCTACGCCAGTATCGTTGAGTTTATCGGTTTATTATATATATATATATATATATATATATATATATATATATATATATATATATATTATATGTATATTATATAATCATTAAATGAATGTGCGTAATGTGTGTTTATTTTTTTCTACCACAGCAAATCAGATAAATTACACACATTGAAATACCCTACTGAGCATCGTAATTAAAGACTAGATATGTGAGTCAAAATTACCGATTTTTCTTTTATGCCAAAAATTATTAGGATATTAAGTAAAGATCATGTTCCGTGAAGATATTTTGTAAATTTCCTACCGTAAATATATAAAAACTTAATTTTTGATTAGTAATATGCATTGCTAAGAACTTTCTGATTCTTGATTTTTCTCAATGTTTTGATTTTTTTGCACCCTCAGATTCCAGATTTTCAAATAGTTGTATCTCAGCCAAATATTGTCCTATCCTAACAAACCATACATCAATGGAAATATTATTTATTTTTCAGATTTCAAAAAATGTACACTTATGACTGTGGTCCAGGGTCACGTATAAGATCTTATGAATATCTTTTTTTGTATGAATGCGTTTTATGAAATTTAAAAAAGGTATTTATTATTCCCATGACGTCACCAGATGACATCAAACGCGCGTTCACAGAGACGGCGGGAGCGCGTACTGAGGAATGGTGAGTGTGTCCTCTGATATCACGCGCACACACACACACACACACACACTCACTCACTCACACACACTCATATATGATGATCAGTCTGATAGCTGCGGTCTGTCTCGCTTCGATCGGTTTTTAACGGGTTTCTAGCGGGTTGTGTTCAAACCTGTTGGCTGTTTGAAGAAGCCTTTATTCTTTACAGTAATAAAGAACAGCGCTGAACGGGTTATTATAAAGCTATACAGATTCTCAGAAATAGTTGTTTGTTTTCAAGTGTTAGTGCAAAGTTATTAAAAACTGTAAATCCATTATAGGCTATGAGCATCAGAATAAGCGACAGAGCCTTTAACAGATGTGCTGATTTCTCACTCATGTAAATGACGGTAGATATTAGATCATATGACTGTAGAATGAAGCACATTGAGTGTGTTGAGTGTTTACTGTATATATGGCACAGAAACGGGCTTAAGGTTTATTTTGGTGAGCAGCACGTGTTAAATCTGTGTCAATCCTAATCAAAGCAGCTGATTGGCTGATCCGATCAGAGTCTTGTGTGATTGGCTCAGCTCAGGATGAGTCCACTCTCTCAGTTCCAGCACTATATACAGTTTTTTTCTGTCTTATTCATTTTTGTTCTGTGCTAGGTTTTGAACTTAAGTTTAACAGTTTTGAAAACAGCATGTAAATGTGCAAATTGGTGTGTATAGTTCATAAAGTTTTGGTGGAGTTTGTGTAGAAGTGATAAAAGAATTGATGTAATTTGACAGATGTGGTCAATGAATGCATTTAGTGCCAAAGCAATGATAAATGATCCACAGTTTAGCCACAGAGACTGATGTTGTGCTCGCTGTGTGAAGAGTTTTGAAAAAGAGACCTAAATTTTGAGAAATCTGTCCTAGATTTTGTAAAAATCTGTAATACAGGCCCGAGTGATGGGTTTATGATCGATTACTGTAACTCAGGGGCTGCTGTCGGTCTTAAGGAGGCTGAAGAACTCTCCTGAGCAGGAGGTTCGAATCCTGCTGTTGGGTTTGGACAATGCAGGTAAAACCAGCATCCTGAAGCAGCTGGCGTCAGAAGACATCAGCCACATCACTCCCACACAGGTGAGTCCGACACAGACGCTCACCTGAGCAGAGCTCTCAGCGTCCTTCACTCTCACGCTCCGCTGTCTTTCTGACAGGGCTTCAACATCAAGAGCGTCCAGTCTCAAGGCTTCAAACTCAACGTCTGGGACATCGGCGGACAGCGCAAGATCAGACCGTACTGGAGGAACTACTTCGAGAACACAGATCTCCTGGTGCCTATACTTCATTTAATGCCTTATTTGAGACTAGTTTGGAAACTCAGTTTTCCCAGTACAGCGTCATTATTAGGGTTGGGTATCGAAAATCAATTCCAATTCCAGAATCCGATACTTAAGGTCAGGAATCAGATACTTGTTGCAAAATTAACATTTCAATTCCACCTATCAATTCCTGTGTGCATGTCTTTTTTTTTTTTTTTTTTAGCTGGTGAAAAGGGGCTGTTAAAAATGTGTTTGTCTTTGAATCATTCATTCAAGAGATTCATTCAAAAACACAGATTCATCCAGTAATGAAACAAGTCAATCTGGAGTGAGTCACTGAATAATTCCATTCATAAATTCCATCAGATTCTGTTTAGTTGTCTAATATCTTTTCTTCAGAATTGTGGGAGAACTAGAACAGAATCATGCAGCTCTATTTTGCACAAACAGCTCTTAATGGAGTCCAGTTTTTATGTAGCCGGCTGATTTTTGTTCACGGTATTCAGCAGCAATTAAATGTTTTGCAAAAAGAGACACAGAATAAATATGTTTGATATCTAAATGTTTGACTTCTTTTTTTTTAAAAAAAAAAAGATTGGAATCGAAACTGGGAATGGATAAGAATCAGAATCGGAATTGGAATTGATAAAATTCAAACGATACCCAACTCTACCCTTTATTGTTAAAGTCAGCATGAAATCAACACAGACAATCACTATACTTGTGTTCCTGAATGATTCATCGGTGATGTTACTGTAAAGAAAGCACTGTTTGTCTTCAGCAACACCCACCTTACACCTGCTGCTGGTTGATGTGAACCAACAGTCATGTAATGCAGTCTTGCTAATAGTTAATAAAGTAATTTAATAAAGTTATAACAATATCCACCTTATGTTTAAACTGAGAGCTGCGCAGCCATTTGTATCTTGAATGTTCAAGATTTCAGTCCAATTGCAGTTATTTCCGCTGTATGAAAACAGTCTGTTATGCTGCTTAATGTTACAAACTACAGGTAGTTTCAGAGTTTACTGTACTTTATTTACCTCTAGCGGCTGATGAATCTCAAGTCTCACTCATTGTTAGAGAACAGCTCAATTCTGCATGTAAAAAGATCTTTAATGAGGATAGATTTGTGTTAAAAGCGTGGAGGATGCCGCTGGTCGCAGTATTTATATCATGATATGACTGCAGAAGTGAAATGGGTTGTGAATGTTGTTTCACGTTGACTTGAAGTTACTGATCCAGTATCGTTTCCCTCAGCCATTACTGAGTACAGATGAGATTCTGCTAATGACTGTTGATTTATCACAGATTTATGTGATTGACAGCTCAGACAGAAAACGCTTCGATGAAACCGCACAGGTGAGACCCTCATCACTGTCTGTTATTATATATCAGTCGATAGTAATCTGTCATTTACATTTCATTAAATATGAAGCTATTGTTAGGCACTATAACAGTTAATTTTCTTAACTGAAAATTGAGTGTTTAATCTTATTATTATACATTACTGACACTCTATCCTCCAATTTGATACTGTTAAGTGCTTTGACACAATCTGTATTGTTAAAAGCGCTATATAAATAAAGGTGACTGACTATGTAGAGCTGGACCAGAGAAACAGACCATCAGCTGTTGATGAAGAGCAGTGAAGAGACAGTGTTCCTCTGGAGTCTGATACTGCTGACAGGTTTCTTCTTCAAACCCAACCTCACTGAATGTGTGTGTGCGTGCGTGCGTGCGTGTGTGTGTGTGTATGAGTGTGTGTGTCTGTCATCAGGAGCTGGTGGAGCTGCTCGATGAGGAGAAGCTGAGCATGGTGCCCCTGTTAATCTTTGCCAATAAGCAGGACATGATGACGGCAGCGACAGCGGCAGAGATGGCAGAGAGTCTGAACCTGCACACCATTCGAGACCGAATCTGGCAGATCCAGCCCTGCTCCGCTCTCACTGCAGAGGGAGTGCAGGTACACACAATTTAAGTCCACTTAAAAGAAATAATTTACAGGGACATAAATATCATAGATGCAGTTAAATACACACACACTCATGTTTAATTATCTATCTAAATAGGTTCATTCCATAGGCATAATGGTTTTTCTGCTGTACAAACCCTATTTTCTATCACCTTACACCAACCCTACACCTAACCCTACCGCTTACAGAAAACTTTCTGCATTTTTACAATTTAAAGAAAAAACTTTGTTTACTTTGTATTTTGTCAGGTTTAGCTCACTTTTTTGGTACAAATTTGTCCCCAAAATATGGTTAAGTAGTTACACAAATACACACACACACACACACACACTCACTCTGTGCATGTGAGAGCGCTGATGTGTTTGTGTTTGCTGTCTTTTCACTGCAGGACGGGATGGTCTGGCTCTGCAGGAATATTCCCACCAGAAAGAAATGACTGAGCAGAGTTTGAGTTTAATCTTGACTGTAAGGAACCTGGATCCTGTGTTGTAATGCACTGATCAGCAGGAACACATTCTCCTGTTCGTAAAATGGCCAATGACAAGCACCAGATGGGTTTTTTATTGATGGGATGCTCAAGTACAGTATTTATTAGTAGAGAAGCTTTTATAGCCCAGGTTTCACACTAATGATCTCGTCTGGTCACTGATGACGACAGTCTCTGTCCGACAATTTACTGCTGGTTTATAGTAATAAAAAGTCTGATTTAGAACCATTAGTGCCTCTTTGTGATTGTTTGGCGAACGGATGCGTTCTCTTAATGAAGATGTCGCACCTGCAGCTCCTCATGATGAACACTAGATGGAGACCTTTCTCAGCATTCACTGTTATTGTGCTGCCATTTCCAAACACACCAGCAGCACCTTAAATGAGTTACAATAATAGATCTATTACAGCAGTGAAGTTCAGTTGTGTGTTTTCCTCGTGTGATGGTAATAGTGAGAAGAGTTTTCCGTATCCCAGACCTCTGGGCCACAGACTCGATTTTGCCTGCAGTTCTGCTGTTTTGCACCTGTGCATCTTTCTTGCATTTACAATAAATCAAAACGCACCTCCTCACTATTCAATTTCCAGAGTTCTCACCTTGTTCGGCGTGATTTACCGCATTCTCCTCCGGTAATCGGCTCGGGCGCGCCGCTCTGCTCTTATGGGACATTTACATACGACTCTCTTTCCAAGACCTCTAATAGATCTCCAATACAATTTGCATTTATATAGCCCACTTCATAGCTACATGATTTGAGTGTTTTGCCATGATGAAAACCC